>OVBE01009882.1:2387-15580 GCA_900406425.1 Iberis pinnata
TAACATGTAAGCCTATGACTTGAGATTGTCTCTCCGATTTCCAATATGGCGTAGATGTGCATGAACACTTGCATACCTTGTTTTCCGTCACTCCCTCTGAAACAAAAAAATAATAAACATAGTAGAAAGTATAATAAATGCTACAATAACGTACATCCAATGAAAATACCTAAACAGTTAAGGCTGTTGAAAAAAGAAATTTATGTGAACACTAATGCAAAGAACATAAATGAGAACCATCTTAAACTTCTCATACACATTGTAAAGATAGAGAAGAGAGAACCATAAGAGAAGATGATTGTTCTTAAGTTGTCATCTAACAAAATTTTCTCACGCTAAAGTCAATAAGATGGAGCTATTTGTGTACGTGTAGGAGATATAAGTTACCTTTTTGGCCAAGGGTTTGAGGTAAGCTTAAAGAAGAGCCACGTCATGATAAGATTTGCCTCTTACTTGATGATAAACCTTGCTTGAAAGGTAAAACACAACACCAAGAATCTAAGTCCTACATGACAAGGCCAAAAACATAGAAGAAGCCATTATATTAAGAAAGATGTATTGACACTTCGGAAGATTTCTTGTGAGTCAATGTCTATTATAAATAGTGTGTATGTTCTATCCTTTGAACTGCTCGGAGGTCATTCCTACCGTCTCATTACTTTTCCCCATAATTTCTCATTGATTAGCTAAGATTGTTGATACAAAGACTCTAGTGGGAAGTTGTATTCCTAGCATCATTACCAATTCCCTAGATTAGGAAACCAATAGTCTTCAAAATTAATTGGTGTCAACTAAATTAAGAATCCTTAATTTAAGGCAAAGGAGTGCTCAGCTTCCCCACAAAGATGATGTCTTCCGCTAGCTTTATAGAATTTTTTCTAATCTTGGAACTTTGGTCTTTATGAATTTGGTCACCCTAACTTTAAGGTAGCACACAGAACTCAACGTGACTCACAATCACAGACCTTGGGCTCTGATCTCCGCCACTGTCATGGCTTCCACAGCCTCCAAGATTCTTGGCCAGCGACTCCGTAATCTAAAATTAATGACAAACACATCCCAATTAGTCTTTTGTAAACGATTACCATGCAAGGAAACGATTGGGAGAAACGATTCAAAATTTCCGATCAAAAGAGGTTCGAATAATTCACATGAAAATTAGAGATTCTCTGAGGGATCAAGCTCCAATCGATGTTTTGTAGGAAGATGTTGTGTGCTGATTTTGACCCGATCCATCACTATGAAACCTGTTATATCCAAGTGGATGACGATAATGATAATGATAATGATAATGATGATGATGATGGTGGTGGTTATGGAGACGAGAAGATTTAGTAGTAGAAGAAGAAGTTGTCGATGGAAACAGAGAAGTAGAACTTGAGGAGTTTCCATAACTACTTGAGGAGTTTCCATAACTACTTGAGGAGAGGGTTCTTCTTCTTTCATCGAAGAAGTTTTGTTATTATATGTATAGACGCTTCAAATTCAACAGTTTTACAGAGGTATTTATGAAGGGGACAATTCATGAACCCCAATAAAATTTTGGTGCTAAGGATTGAAGGCGATTGATTTTTAGTAAATTTGGGTTGATTTTTTTTTATGCTGACGTGGCATGAGGCATGAGGGAAGACACTTCTGAAAATCTGATGTGGATAGCTTCACATGCCTTCCTCTCTTACTTTTATATATTAGAATAGAATTTTGTTTGTTTAATGTTAGGCAACTTAAGGTTTTTTAGACCATCATCAATGGTGATGCTTAATATATTTTAAAGGAGTGTTTAGGTATTTAAATGTGTATTTTTTTAATTAAATTAATTAAAAATGTGTATTAAGTACTTGTTGCTTAGATAAAGGTTTTAAGAATTTTTTAAGCACCCATAGGTGTGACTTGGTGATTGGTCCAATAAAAAAAACTTGGTGTAGAATAATTGATTTTTTTAAAACACAAAATATATTTGATTGCTTCTTTAAACTCCTTCATTGGAACACATTTTTTTCTTTACTTAGAAAGGTGCTTAGAATTAATTTTAAATGCAAAAAATTACAAATACAAGTTTAGGCACTCTAATTAAGCACTCCCCGTTGGAGATGCTCTTAGTGTCCAATATTTCGTATTAGGGTTTCGTGATCAACTCTACTCGGAAGGCCTCCTACCTTGTAATCTATATCGATTTTTTACTAATTAATCGGGCATAGAGTTTCTTCTCTTCTTCCGTGTACGGGATGTGTATTCCTCCTTCAACAGAGTTTTCTTTTCTTTTAGTTTTAGGTGTAGGTCATTTTACTCATTGTGAGTCAGTTCTTCCCCGAATGGGTTCAGTCATATCAATTATTGGTTGTTCACTTAGTCTTAATACATTATCAGTTGAGTTGACGACAAAAAAAAAATAAAAAAATTAATAAATAATGATTTTAAGACATTAATATATACACATATGATACTAAAATAGAACTTACCTATTATATACCGAACAGGAACGAAACACAACCATTCGAAAAGGATGCATACTATATTCGATATTACATTGAACAAAACGTGTAATAACATTACAGCGGTAGTACTGTCAATTATCAAAGATGTATGGGAAGAAAACTACATGCCATCATGATGATGTAATACATAATTTCAGAATAGAGAATTCAGTGGAACGTTGGAACAAGGTGGGAGCGTTTAAAAGTGCTAATAGGATCGTAAAGAGCCTTCTTAATGTCTTGAAGCATCTCTGTGTCGGAATCATAACGGTTCTTCTTGTTGAAGAACATCTCAAAAACATTACAACAAGACATGTGAATATCTTTGCACGGTTGAGGCAAATCACTGAATCCATCCATTAGGACATGCGCCACAAATTCTCTCCTCTTCGAATTAATAACCTTTTCAATGTATTCAATCGAGTCCTCTATCTCAAAACCACAATGACTCTTCATGTGTAGCAGCACAGAGTTGATCTTACCTTGTTCTTGTTCCTTCTACAAATAATTCATGTTTAATTAGTCCTTTAGCATGAGGTTCTAATTGACACCGTCTAATAAACTATACTCATAGGAAATGAAGATATTATAGAGATTCTTATCACCTGGTAACTCTGTAAATCATTAAGGAGTCGAGTAACGGTCATGAGCAATGTTGTTAAGTTATCATAGTAACCGGATTTTAGTTTGTGTTGGGGAGAACAAGATTCCATGAGACAGGAGACTGGAAGAACAATGGTGTGGGCTGCGATTGAGATCATTCCGTTGCAAAGATATTCTTCCATCGATGGTATGTGTCTCTTCTTACTCCATTCAGCTTCACGTAGCCATGACTTGAATGTTTCTCCCCACTGCACATTCATTATTTATTTGTATGACTTTTAAAATCAAAACCAAATATATAGGGGAATTTTCAAAATACAACAAAAATAGATATTTTTCAAAAAAATACTATACTTTTCAATTATTCCAAAAATACAATAAAAGTGTTTTGTTTCAAAAATACCAAAAATTAAAAATGCTTTACAACTTCAAATGTAAACCTTAAACCCAAATCTCAATTTTTTTCCTTCAAAACAAAATCCTAAATTATAATTAGTGAATCCAAATCCTAAATTTTAAATTATAAACTCTTAAAATTTACTTTTTATGTTTGTGGTATTTTAGAAAAAAATAAAATTTTATGATGTTTTGGAATAATAGGAGTGTAGTATTTTTAAGACATAAAATTATTTTTGTGTTGGTTCATTGAATTCCTCAAATAAATATGGAAAAAGATACATATGTAATATTTTTTTCGTCCTATTATATTTAAATATGGAAAAGAGGTACAAAGGAAATAGAAATACATACGATGTTGTGAAGATGATTTGTTAAGTCGGCTCCGTTTTGCTTACGGCAGGTCTCAGCAGTCTCGATTACAAGATTATCAAGTGCTTTGAATATGACCTTGCCGTAACCTTTAAGCTCATCTCCTTCCCATCTATATATATATATATATAAATAGAATATATAAAAAGTGTTGATCCATATAGATACTATATATGATTGTTTGTAACTAATGTACCTTATAACAGCTTTAGTAAGAGCTTGTAATTCATCAAGAGAACCTTCTTCGTCGAAGAAATCATCAGCAATTGTGATAAGAATGCCACTTTTTGCCATAAGCTTACGAACATTATGAGCTGCTGTTTCAAAAGGAAATGAAGTGCTTGAAGAAGCTGCAAAGTATACATATGTCGCCTTCTCTCTTCCAAATCCAATATTGTAAAGTCCCCACTTCTTCGCCCATCTATATCTCAGATTATTAATATAGCTACTTAATATAAACATATATAGGCATCTATAGTATATTTTCTTATCAAAATTCGTACCTAATCAGGTCCTCCATCTCGTGTCTATATATAGCTTGTCGAAGTTCAAAAGATCTTGAAGCAAGATGAGTAAGTTTTTCGCTATATATACTGACAACAGAATATTTCAACCTTAGTATATAAGCTTGGTGTTGTTTATAACAAATACATCTAATGTTAATCTATTTCATGTTGAATTAATAGTTAATACCGAATCGAAGAGGCTTTTCCACATATGAAAGCATTTGAGTCCTTATCCTCAATCCACATCCTATGTTCAAGATGTTTGAGTCGAGCCATCCATGGAGTATTCATTTCATGTTTTACGTGATTACTAGACAGCAGTTCTTCATCGAGTAGTTTCCGACAAAATTCTCTTGCTTTTTCGAGCTCACATTCTCCGGGAAACATGAGATCTGTTGCTCTATAAACACTGAGTATCACAAACAATAAACATTCCTTGTTTACCTCTAGATGATCTTGAATTTCAACATCATTTAGGAACCAGCAAAAGCTCCCTGCAACAAATTTGTGTGAAAAAATATTATCAATATAAATTAATGTACATATATAAACTAAAGGTGGATTAAATGTTAATTAATTTACCAGGTAAAACAGCATAGCCGTTCATTCTTAGCATACGAAACTCAAGAGAGGATTTGTGCAACTGATCAACTTTCGAACATATGCACATGTTCTCTACATCCTCATCATTTTTGTGGCTCCTAATGGAAAAAGAGAGAGACACTGTTAGTTAATTTCTTAATTAGAGTAATTAAAAAAAGAAATATCATAACTGTGTTGTATATTTAATTTTCTCACTTGTAAGTTTGAAGAAGAAAACGGTTAATATCTTCACGGAAGTACTCTGCTAAACCGAAGTTATCCATTATGTTAACCATGTTGAGTTTTATAAGCTCTTCACTGAGAGGGTAGATTTGTGGCACTGTGCAATTTTAAAGGAAGAACCATATTAATTTATCAAGCTCATCGGTACCACTATCTTGACTAGTACAATTTTGAGAAAGGATTTTAAAATGTTAACCTCCGTTAGGGCATCTATGTGCAAGAGATTGCAGATAGGCCAGAGATTTGGAATTGCGTGAGAGCATAAACGCTGCTGCAGTTGCTGAAGGTGACTTAAATAAAGAGCCATCTGAATCATAGAGTCTCTCAATGATGTCTTCTTCATTTTCAGCGTAAAATGTTGATGGCAATACTTCTAGATATGCGACCAGGCACTGCCGGTTGTAACTCTCACCCAAAATCTTTTCTCTGATATAACATGTTTCCCATTAGAAGTCATTAATAATGACCAATACTATTTTATAAAAGATATTTCTCAATTTAATTATATCTATTAGGTAAAATTTCATTTTAATACACCAAATGTATTTTATTTACTATTAGTTTATTACACAAACCATTCGACTACCCAATGTTTAAATTTAAGGTGGATATTTGAATAGTTTGTGTATTAAATGAGTAAATGGAATATCATTGGTGTATAAAAATAAAATTTTCTGTATATATTATTGAACAAGTGTATATTATTATTCAATTTTCTTGAGTGAATTTTTTACAAAGAAACTCAATATATATTCATGTTGATTGGTCCATATGAATTGATGTATGTGTATAATACTTTCACATCAAGTGGTGTAAATAAACTACCGGTGGAGAATATCTTGTCGTTGAGTGAACAAGTTGTTGATAATATGCATAACTTGGGAAGGGAAGAGAAAGTGCAAGCCAAGTTGTTGAGCAAGCTCGAGGAGTCCAGTGAACATGAGAATGAACCAACGAGGACAAGACCCTTTCTTATTAGTGTATCTCCCAATAATCCTCTCTGTACTTCTTTCAATGTATCTCTTCCCTGAAACATGGTAGCTTAATTATCAACCAAATTAATAAATAAAATAAAAGTTATATATATGCAGTCTTGTATAGACAGGACCCTTTATATATTATTTAGTATATATATATCATATATTATAAACTTTGTAAAAATAATATTCATTAGAGATTTTAAGATGGTATATCAACTTTCAAATATATTTGTTAATTTTTATTGTTTATTTGTTGCTTTTGTTGTTTGTGAACCATAATGAGTCAGTCAGTTAATTTACTTGAATAATTTTTCACATACAAATATATTTATATATAGTATATTTTTCGGATTTGTATAGGGCATCGAAAAACGTTAGACCAGAACTTCATGTGGAAGGGAGTTATAGAACTAACATGTGAAACTTTTTATTATAAGAAAAATATCTTTATATCAATAATAAATATTATAATTATTTAAAAATTAGTTATATGTATAAGCATAAAACCAAGAAAAAAGTTTAATATTTGTACAATTCTCCATGCAGGTGAACTGAAGCGTACGTATAATGCATGTCGTTCTCATACACATGCAAAACAAAAATGATAATGAAGTTGAATTAATCAAAGGCACGTGAACGAGTCAACATGACAATTACCTTTGTGGACTTGAAGACTTCCAATGTTCCATTTGGCAAGTGCTACAACACAAGCAAGCGTCGAGGTGAGAGTTTCATCTTCGTTATTGCCCCAAAGTCCCTCTACAACGTTCTGGTTGTTCATAATCCAATCTAAACAACCTTGAAACATTGGTACTTTCTGGGTACCAATATCATTGAGATCTTCGATCATGGCTAGCCAAGCTGTGTCGTAAGCCGAGGGACAGACAAATAAGTAAGGATTTACATTAAAATTATCCAATTCAAATGTTTCCCTCTTGATCTCCTCTGCTAGAAAATAGAGATCAGATAAAACACAACTTTCAAACTTCATTGTATCAATTTTTCTTGAAATATTTTTGGCTTATTATGTTACTATTTATTGTTGAAATATGTGTCCCTTATATAGAGTCCAGGTAGCTACATATAATTTTGGAACGTGAAAAATGAGACTCGGAACTCACAAGAAAAACAAAAAGTCACGGATCAAAACATTGTCCACCTCCCCGAGAAAGCTCTCCTCCTCATGTTTTTTTGATTGCTTGATATTAAGAAAAGTGTGTACAAATTGTTGACGAGAACCACATACTTTTCCAAGCTCTAACTAATTAATTACGTATCCATTACGTACGGTTCTTGTCGCATTTGAAAGCAGAATAGAGAATAGCAAGAAGTGTTTTTGAAGAAGTTCTTATTGGTTAGTTTCATTCTTATCTTGTTTATGATTACAATATATATATATATATAAGAAAACAGAGGAGGAACCTATGCAATTACCGAAGTATTATATTCGCTGCAAATTCGTGTTTAGCCGCTAGTGTCTTCAAACAATTGCAAAGTGGTTGTAATGACTCTGAATTTTCATAGTTTTTACAAGTCATTTTAAATCAATTTTGAGGTCTTTAGGTGTGCATGTACCACACTTATAGTTGTTTTCAGTAAATTTGTGATTTTTAGGACTTTTGCATTAGAATTCGCATATGCATCTATTTTGGAGATTTTTCAGGACTTTCAGGAGTTTTCATGATGGTTTTGTGAGAATTCAGCAGCACTCAACCTAGAATAGACCAACACTTAACCTGGATCGATCCCACTCGAAGCACACTCAACACCTGAATTGATCTCAGGACAAGCCTGGATCGATCTCAGGACAAGCCTTCATCGATCTCAAAATAAGCTTAGATCGTCTCAGGTTTACACTTAGATCGATCTCGGGTGTTTGTCTGGATCGATCTCATGTGTTTTCCTAGATCGATCTCCTCTTCAAGCTTGATCGATCCCCACTCCAACTTCGGATTGATCCCACATTCAAGCCACGTTGCAGCTCGATCGATCTCCAGTCCAATGACGGATCGATCCCAGATCGATATCAAGCCGAAGGCTGGATCGATCTAATTCAAACATCCCCAGCTCGGATCGATCTCGCACTCTTCTCAGCTCAAGTCAAACACGCTCCGACCCGACCAACTCAAATCCGGAATGGACCTGATCCAAGGTCCAAGCCAATGATTAGTTTTTGTCTTTAGTGCGATTTAGAGATTTTCTCTGAACACTATAAAAGCCCTAAAGAGCGTCCTTTAAGCTAAGTTATGTTTTTCTTTCCTTTTTAGGTTTTTGTCTTCGGTTTTCATTTCCTTGGTTGTTCTTGGTGTACAAACCCAGAATATTTTAAGTTTATGCTAATCTACTGTTTTCCTTTACTTTCCTGCTTAGCTTTAGGTTGTTGTTTATCTGGTGCATGTTGATCTACTGTTTTTGCTTTTAATCTTCTGTTTTAAGCTTTGATCATTTTCTTGGTTTATCACTGTTTCATTGCTATTCTTGCTTTTCTGGGTTTGAGTTCTTACTTTTCTTGATGTTTAACCTTTGATCATCATGTTTAGCTTTGAAGTTATCATTTCTTTTTTTCCTGTTTTCATTTTCATGAGTAATGAGTAATTTCCTGAAGTTCCTGAGGATGGGGTAGACTAGGGTAGATGTCATGATCTCACCTTAGGCACCTAAGCTTGTTTGAATATACATCCCTTCTGTTTCCTTGTGCTTAATGCTGGTTTCTTTCACGCCAATTGAAATATGATATTGGGCATTGCAGTGCCCGAAAAGCATTCAATGGAATGTCTGATCACGGTGATTTTAGAGGCTAGCTCATCCTTACACAACGCCCTAGATGCTTAGGATATGCATCTCAACCTAGGGGGTTAGATTACTAGGGGCTTTTTGGCTTTGGTATGTTGGTTCTTAATGCCATCTAGGTAGTGGACCGTTAACGGGAGTTAGGTCTGGTGATTGCTTAGGTTGATTCCATATATCGAGGGATTGAACTTGATTACTTATGAACCTATCGTCTAGGGATAGCTCATTGTTGTTTGAGGTATGTTAGGTGTTTAGGTAGATTGGGACGGATCTTTGGTTGATTACCCTTTGTCCTCAGGAACGGATTTACACTTCTTTACATCTTTACCTTCTCTGCTTTTTTCTCTACTATTACCTTTTAGCATTTTTAGCTCTTATTGATTTGTTTTGTTTATACTTTTT
This sequence comes from Iberis pinnata, assembly GCA_900406425.1. NCBI lineage: Eukaryota > Viridiplantae > Streptophyta > Magnoliopsida > Brassicales > Brassicaceae > Iberis > Iberis pinnata. Next base: position 11,736 of record OVBE01009882.1, read on the forward strand.
AGTTCCAGCATGTTTCACTTCACTTAGGACCAGTTAGTAAACCACCCCTTTTTACTTTTTATCTTGACTTAGAAGCATTCATTGCAATCTTGATTGTTAGTGCACACCCATTTGGATTGACACCTCCTCTATACTACAATGATGGGGAATTGATCTTCCAGGACCTTAAAAATCCTACTATCAATTTGGCGCCGTTGCCAATTGGGTATTTTTACTACTTTACTTACCTATTTACCTTTGTATGCTTTCTTTTCAAGTATCTGCTTAGCATTGTATGAACCTGAGAAGCGGAGGACCAACAAACTTGATTCCTCTCGTTGAAGATATCAGAGATCTTGAACAGGAATACTCTCGGGCAAGACGTGAACATGAACGTGCGGAACACTTAAGACGGTTGGACTTACAAATGGCAAACAACGTTGAACAAGAAAACCAGCACACTATAGGCGCTAGTGACAACCCCAACACTCACACCATCGACATGGAATCAATCCACATGCAGTTCAAAACAACAACTTCGAGATCAAGCATAGTCTGATCACAATGGTGCAGGGGAACAAGTTCCACGGACTACCTATGGAGGATCCACTCGATTATCTCGACGAGTTTGATCGCTTCTGCAGCCTCACGAGGATAAATGGTGTGAGTGAGGATGCTTTTAAACTATGCGTCTTCCCTTTCTCTTTAAGGGAGAAGGCACACCAATGGGAGAAGTCACATCCCAGGAACTCCATCACCACCTGGGATGCCTGCAATAAAGCATTCCTTGCAAAGCTCTTCTCAACTTCCAGAACAGCTAGACTGAGGATGACATTTCAGGTTTTGCGTAGAAGAATGCTGAAACCTTCTCTGAAGCATGGGAGCGCTTCAAGAACTGCACAATGCAGCCTCCATCACGGATTCATCAAAACGTCACTACTCAGCACCCTCTATCGCGGTGCCTTTCCTAAGATTAGAATGTTGCTAGATACAACAAGTAATGTAAACTTCCTCAACAAAAGTGTGGATGAAGGATGGGTGTTAGTAGAAAACCTTGCCCAATATGATGGGATCTATAGTGAGGACTATGACAGAACACATCAAGTTTGTTCTGCTTCTTATGATAGCACAAAGAAGGAGATCAAGGCACTGAATGAGAAGTTGGACAGGTTACTCCTGAGTCAACAACATCAAGTTCACTTCATCTCTGATGAAGAACAACTTCATATACAAGCTGGAGAGGCTAACCAGCAAGAGGAAATGTGCTATGTGCAGAACCAAGGTGGTTACAACAAAGGGTACTTCAACTACTCTAACAACCCTGGTCTCTCTTACAGAAGCAACAATGTTTCTAAGCCACAAGACCAACTGTACCCACCTCATCAACAAAAGAACTCTCAACCGTTCAACAATACAACCAGAACAAAGGTTACTTCCTAAAGCAACAACAACAAAATGGTTTTCAACAACCACAACAACAACCTACTTGTGCACCTCGTGGTTTCTCATCTATCCAACCTCCAGCTCAACCTTTCAACATTGAAGCTATGTTACACCAACTTCTTCAGTGTCAAGCCAATTATGCACTAGAGACATCGAAGAAATTTGGTGAAATTCAACACAAGATGGAAACTTTATTCGGTGCAATCTATTCGAAGCTTAAAACTCTAAACTCTAGGATCATCACTCTCAAAGGCAAGACCGCATCCACTTCTGCTTCTACAAATGGTCAAATTCAGGAAAAGTCTGTGCTGAACCCAAAAGATTATGCTAATATCATTGCCATCTATCTCCAGTAAACCACTGATATTCCTACTTCAACTTACCCTCTTATTTGCACTGAGGACAGTGTGGTACAAGTTTGGGGTGATTTGAGTTCAAACGTAGATGCACCTCTGGAGTATGAAGAGTATGTTCCTGTTAAAAAGCTTGTTGAGAAGTCACCTACTCCAAAAGAGATTGCAACACCTTATGATCTACCACCCTACATCCCAAGACTGCCATTTCCATCACGTTTCAAGAAAGAGATCATGGCGAAATACTCAGATTTCTTTGGGAAATCTATGAAGGAGGAGATAGCTCAGGAAGTGTTGGAATCATATGACGAGTACAATAATTTGATAACAATGAAGAAAGAGGATCCTGGTTCATTCATCTTGCCTTGCTGACTAGGACCCCTGACCTTTTATAAATGCCTTTGTTATTTGGGAGAATCTATCAACTTAATGTCTCTGTCCACTGCCAAGAAGTTGGGATTTGATAAGTTAAAAGCCTCCAACATTACTTTGTTGATGGCATATAGATCAAGATCAAAGATCAAAGATGCAATAATACTCACAGACTTTATGGTATTAGAGATGGATGAAGAGCCTAAGAAGCCATAAATCTTTGGAAGACCGTTCCTAGAAACGGTTGGAGATGTAATCAATGTCAAGAAAGATCACATTAAGTTGAACGTAGGAAGAGGTCCATAAATGATATTCAACATCAAGACCAAAACTAAGAATCTCACTGTCTAAGGTCAGCTATTCTCTGTGAAGGAATTGGATGAAGACAATCCAAAGAATGGGAACTCAAGCAGTCAAGCAGTTGAAGATGGATTGGGAAAAGAACCAAAAAAGTCTAGAATGCACCATGAAAGTTTCAAGCTTATTAAACAACCAGATAAAGGAGTTTATGTGGAGTAAAAGAAATCAGGACATTGGTAATGTCAAGAGCTGAAGATAATTTGAAGGATCCTGGAAAAGGAAATCGTGAGTTCAAATATCAACCTGAACGTGCACCACCTCAAAAATAACCTCCGGACATTCCAACTTCTGAAAATATCTGGAAACTCATACCCGGACCCGAAGAAGAAAATGTTGAAGGGACAGAAGCTCCAGCTGATCAGAGGCCAAATGAACCTGAGTATTATCATTTCGAAGAAGCCCCAACCACCAGTTAAGGGAAAAGCTTAGCAACATCTCATAAAAACATAGGCAAACTTCAGAAATGGAACAAGTTCCAAGACAGCTACCTCACGAGGAAGTTCAAAGAGATGACCTCTCAGATTAAGAAGCTCACCTTGAAGCTTAACAAGGATACATCCTCAAAGAAACAAGGGTCCCCCAAACACTTAGAAAGAAGCAAGTCCATCACCAACAGTCCAAGGCAACCACGAGTTGAGAAACCTCACTGTCACTCCTCTGCAGATCCTGAAACAACGCAGAGGAGAAAGAGACACCACTCTGAAAGAGAGAACTGTGGATCAATTAGCCAATAAACCATTCAACAACCTCAACTACTTCAACAACATCAGGAAGTTCAGTAGCATCAAGAACTTCAGCAGCAACAACAAGAAGCACATGATGCATACCCGTGATACTATGATATGATGCATGAGTATTTTCCTTGAGAATCTTCCGCACCTTTTAAGGTCCATCCCAATTCCACCCTTCATTGTATAATCCACATGTTGTGCTTTGATTTCTGTTTGCTTGATGTTTCTGATTGTTGTCTAAGTTTAAAATGTTTTTTTTTGTTTTCACTATCTTGTCCTTCCTTGAGTCTAATCCTGAACTTGGTTTACACTGTGACTGTGTAATTCAGGTATGGGGGAGGATTCAGAGGACCTGGTATTAATAAAAAAATTTCCTTGTTTACATAGCATCTATTAGCATCGAAAAACCATAAAAATTCGAAATTTTTTTGAAAATCCTTCTTGAAAAACAGAGTGTCATTGTAGTTGCATTTCAAGTAGTTGCATATAGGATGTTGCATTTCATGTAGTTTCACATGCACATGGAACTAGGAAGATGATAACCTTGTAGGTATGTTGTTTTCTCAGAAAATGTTAGTGCCCTAGTTATTAGTTGTCTAATGCATCC
>OVBE01009883.1:0-15579 GCA_900406425.1 Iberis pinnata
GACAATGATAGTATAATAGGAATTGATATGTGCTGACACCGTAAAAACCTACTATCACACCTCCACCACATGCAAGACCATCGGGTTTTTTCTCATCTAGTTGTGGACTGTGCAAAATTTCGGAACAGGAGTCCTTGTGCCGAGGACAAGAATTGGTAAATACATTAAATAATGTCCACGTTTGTACAAATTATGTCTACTAATATTCAGTCCATGGGGAAAGGCCTATTACAATGTCCATGGATATATAAAATATGTCTATGGACATTGCGTCGTTATGCTGAGGACAAGAATTGCCAAAGACATAAAAATAATGTAAACATGTGTTCAAATTATGTCTATGAATATTCTGTCCATGGGGAGAGGTTTGGAACAATGTCCATGTTAGTATAAATTATGTCTACGTATATTTAGTCCATAGTTATTTCTTTTCAACATTGTGGTGAGGAAACTATTACCAAGTACATAAACAATGTCCACTGCTATATATGTTATGTCTAAGGGTGCCTACTTTCTATCTAACATACACGTGAGCAAAACAAGCTGATATGAAATAAGTTAACTTACGGGTTCCAAATCACTTTGTAGGGGTGGGATTGAGTTGTCCTGTCCTACTTCCTCGGATTTATTAAGGGCAAGCACTGATTCAGCCTGAAAAGAAATCTACTTGCTAAGCATCCGCTTTATGACTATTTAACCCAGACTGCGTGGACAATATGTCTATGTAGAACGACTCCTACTATGTCTATGAATAAAATAATGTTCAGAAATACCTCATCGTCTTCTTCATCCGTTTCATTGCTGGACTCAGTTTCGGAAGAAGAGTCCTCACCCTGCGCTCATTAACAAAAAGTCAGGTTGTAGAAGATTGTTATAACTAATATAGGTATAAGCCGAAAATGGGCTTACCAAGTCAACTAGTCCTAATCTATTTTTCGTCTGATCAACTTTGTTTTCTTCTCCAAATACAACATCAACCTCCATATCATTCTGACTCGATACCTTAGGAATCAGATGTTTAAAGATGGTGTAGATTTATTATCACAAATATATGCATGTCAACTAAAATAAATTCACTTACTGCTTCGTCTTCCGCATACACTTGCTCGTCCACTCCTTCATCAGCTACCTCATGCTTCTCGCCGTAAGCTTCTCCAGCCTGAAATAACAAAACCTTAATTTTAAAGCAATATATCCACGGGGATATGTCCACCTACTCACTTAAGTACCATATATGTCTATGGGAAAAATTTTGTCCGTTGTTTTTTAGGAATGGCAACTAAATTACATTCACTTACTGCTTCAACTTCCATTTGGGCAACCCCACCATCCGAATTCACTTGCTCCTCCACCTCTTCATCATCTACTTCGTGCTTTTCCTCAGAAGTTTCTACAGCCTGACAAAACAAAACATTCATTCCCGTAGTCAATACGTCAGACATAATATGTCCACGGTCAACGGTCAGAAATATATGTCCACCATGTTGATGTCTTCAATAAGAAAAATATGTCCACCATTACCTCTTTGGGTCCAACTGCTCCAGCAACCTCCTCCTCTTCTTCGTCACTTCCATCACTCACCTCGCTTTCACTTTCAGAATCGTCTCCCTGTCAGAATGAAAAAAAAGTTCATCAACATGTATGGTCCTTATGATGACAACCAATTCTAATGAGCAAATGTTTAATTATTTCCACAAAATAGCTTACAAGGTCAACTACTTCGGCAATATGTTGCCTATTCAAGACATTCTCTAGTCCACAGCTACCCTCAACCTTCTCTTTGTCCACATCACCTTCTGTTTGATCTGTTTCGTCCACGGTATCAGCCTATCCATTTGGGAACATAATATGTAAAATCAGCTCCTCCAAAATTTTCCACGAATAGTCATCGTGTAAAAAAACTTACTTCACTTCCCTTCATGGACTTCTCCTCTGTATGTCCATTGTTGTAAACAATGTCCATGAGGATTTGTTGTGTTTGATTGCTCTGCACGAAAATATAAACAAAAAAAAAATTTGTTCAGTTATCTACAAAACCTAGAAACATATCATAGCTTGTTGAATTTTATTTCACTCCCAGTTCAATTACCCATAGACCATCCCTCACTAATAAAGATTGACCCTCATTATAAAGAGCCTCATTACTTAAAATCCTACGCATCTTGGGACAAGTGACTACCAGTGGGGCAATATTTGGGTGCTCGTCATCCCTATGCTCATCCGCCATGTCCTGTTAATTGGCAGAGACTAAAATTAATTTTTCTCGAAAATTTATGATATTAGCAAATTGAAACCAGCTTCACAATGATGTTAGTTATCCTTCACAAGCACATCTTTATCAGTTGATGTTTTGATGTGCTCTAGGCATTGTTGTGCAGCTACATCTGCAATCGTATGCAAGGGCGATGATTGTTCTACAACGAAATCTAACCGCTTGCAGGCTTTGAACGACATCTGGAACGTGCATACCATAGACAAAATTATTAAATGTAACGTAATATGGAATAACACTACGTAAAAGTGGCATCGCAATTATGGTTCATCGTACACAAACCTTTGCTTCGGATTGAATCAATATTTGGCCTCCATCCTCTTTTTCCACAGAGGAAATCGCTCGGGTTGATGTAGAATCTTCATAAGTTGCGGTATAGATTGGAAAAAAACCAATTGGAGCCCAATCGTGAATCCATGTGTGGCGGTATGAGAACCGTTTAGCTTCGCTCGTAGTCGCTGGACGTCCTTGCATAATTTTCCCACTTTGAGTATCTCAACGGTAAGCAGGAATGATTCGCAACCCCAAGGATATTCTTGAAACGCTTCAATATCCTTTAGCATCTCCACTATTTTGTTGGTTGGTCTAACCAGATTGGTTCTACACAATAAAATCCCTTCGACAATGACAAGAAGAGCAAGCCGTATGCGTCGCCATTCTGGCATTCTCCAAGAGGCAGCCATGTTCTTGTCGGTTTTCAACCACCCGACAATGTCTTTAATTAGAACACTCTCCTGCTTACGATCTATAAGCGTGTCCCAATAAGGATTTTTTGGATCTTCCGAATTCTGGAGCCTATCTAATACCGACTTCTTAGGGAATGGTCCACAGGAGAGCCCGGTGGACATACCAAATTCGCGTAATGATAGACAAAAGGGATTGCCGCCAAACATAAACCGGAGCTCATACTTCCTAGCTGTTACCAGAGACCGGCATAGCATTTTGGTGCACAAGCTTTCCCGACAATGAAGCAATCCGAACAGGGATGTTGAATAATGGACCAAAAACTGAAGATTTTAGAGAGTCCAGTGCTTCAGGACCTTCTAGAGCGTCCACCAAGTAAAGAAGATACTCAGACTTGGAGTAGGAATTGATCTTACCCCCTAGTTGGTATCTGTTAGTCGCATACAGCCTGCGTGGTAGCCGATTGGGGTCAACTGTAATCAGACTATCGCTTTGGGCAGTTTCCGCTTCTGGGGTGGACGAAATTTTTGGTCCCTGATGGAAAACTTCATTTAGCCTACTTTTATGTCCCTTCGGATTTCAAGAATAACTGTAGACCAGATCTGGATTACGTTGTCCTGCGTCTGTGGACGAATGATCCAGATCCTGTTGGAGAGGAACCGGTATCGTTTCCATTGTTGTATGTGCTTCATAATCATGTCCATGGGGGACTATTGTTTCCTCCGTCCTTGTGGTATCAAAGTGGACAGGGCCCTAGATTTTCTTGTTTTCCGTCCACCGATTTCCCAGTAGCTTTTTTCAATGAACCGCTGATATTTCTCGGGTGATTGTCAGCGATTTTCTTAGAAGCAGATTTTTCAGTCACAATCGGCGTCTTCTCAGACCCCATATGCATCTTGCTTCTAGTCTCGCGCCGGGTCGGGTTTAGAATTTTATTTTTCTCCGACTCCATCGCCGCCTCACGAGAAGTGGAACTGTTAGCCGTCGTCTGTATATTCTCCGAAGTCGGTTTAGTGATATTGGGTTTTTTTAACGGTTGGCGCGGTGGTAGTTTGGTCGGAGGTTTGTCCTTGTTACGTGGTGATGTTCTTCTTCTGCCGTCCAATGACATTTCTCCGACGTCGATATCGGAATGGCGCCGTTATATTAGATCGATAAAGTTAAAATGTCGAGATGAAAGAGAGGTTAATGAGGAGAGAGAATAGAAAGAGAGATTATAGGGAGATATCAACGGATATGGCATTAATTAAAAGTAAATTTGTCAGAAAAAGTGGTTTATTTTACTTTTTTAAATTGTCTAATCGTGCACAACTCACACTAAGGCAAAGGTAAAATGGTAAACTCGATTGAACCCAATATGGTAGATTTCTACAATTGACTCCAATATGGTATATATTATAAGAACTTACCATAATATGGCAGTCACCATAATTTTCCCTATTAAATAAGATATAAAAGCAGTCAATGATATTAAATATATTAAGAAGAATGTTATTTAACAATGTTGTGTATATATACAAATATGTTCATTTAAAGAGAAATATATATAACCAAAAAACATGTTGAAATCTCTAATATGTTTTCTTTTTTTCTTCATCTCAGTCCAAAATTTAAACTCCATTCTTCTCTATAGGCATTTTAACATTGTAATCTTGAATGAACTTGGAGGTAATAACGACCTAATGGCTTATTGTAGAGACAAAGACACATGGACAAGTGTTGTATTTATTCCCTTCAATGAAACATTCACAGTTGGCTTTAAAATTTACCCAAAGACTTTGATATGGTGTAACTTATGGAAGGTAATTAAAATTTTACGTTTAGTTTTTACATAGTTTTATGTTTGTTTGTGTCCCCTGTTTAAGCTTAGGGTCGGTGTTTCGATTCACGGTCTGGTTATTGTTTGGTTTTTTTTTATTTTATAAAAACTAAAATTATTAACTCATTTGAAATATTGTTTGGTTTCAGTTTTTTATTTTTGTTCGGATCGGTTTATCATATGGAAGTCATTAGATGTACATAGATAGTCATTTATTTGGTGTTCACGCAAATATATATCTTTAAGAAATACATATAACTATAAAAGTATAATTTCTCTAAAGTTTTAATTTGTTTAGTTTTGGTTTTTTTGGTTAATCTACTCAATCAGGTTTTGGTTTGGGTTTTCTCGATTTCTTAAATAATCAGACCTAAAGATTTTTTGAAAGAGTTTCTTTTCGATTCGATTCGGTCAGATTTTTCTTGTTCTAGTCTATTTTCCCTCACCTTTTTGTGTCACGTGTTTATACCTATTTTATATTTAAGCAATATGTGACATACACATTGTGTTTTCTTATAAGTGTCAGTAAAATCGGTTGGATCCCACTAATTTCACGAATATGCGATTTCGTGGAACACCAAAACATGACACACATTGTATTATTCCGGAAGATTCTTAAGAACTACCCAAGCTTCTAATGCTTAAATTGTTATAAAATTCTATGTTATGTTATTTATATGATCTTGTAACTTTGATATATATTTAGGGACCCGATTTTAAGCATCATGTGAGTTTCGATGCATTTATTTTGAATGGGAGATTCGTAGACAAGGTATGTGGAGGTAGAAAGCCTAACGTGTGTTTCTTTGAAGTGCAAAACAATGGCGTATGGACTCGTAATTATACAACCGAAGGCATTAGGTTTATGTATCCATGGGATAGTTAACTTTGAACATTATATATCTTCTTATCTTATATATAATGTTGATATATATAATGAAGTTAAATTGTTCTGTGAGATAAACTCTGTTTAAAATGAAGGTAAAAGTGGTAATCTAATAGCTAATTTATATAGTGTTGCCTTCTGAGATCTTTTCTTATGAGATTTTGGTTATGGAGATTAGTTTTCTAGTAGCTTTGCTTTCTATTTTTTTTTTCATCTAGTGGTTTTAAAACGTTACAAACGAACCAAACCAGAATGTACAAGACAGATGCCGGGCGAGAAAGAGATTCCCCGGAGATGAAGGCCACATGTGGCAGTTCGATTAAAACAATTCTAGAAATGAAAACAAACCTATCCGAACACTAATGGAAAAACGCCATAGCAGAAGACCCAGATAAATGAACCACGAATCCACGAGCAAGAACCAGAGAAGTGCACATAAGAGGAGACAACTGAAAAGCTGCAGAAGATGTAAGCTGAGCCAGGAAGAAGAAAACAACGCACCACTAGAAGCGCTCAGCACCCTGACAAGACTAAGTAAAAACTCTTTGGACGTCCCAGCTATCGGCTTCAGAAACAGCTACACCAAGAGAAAAGCACTGCCAAGCAAGTCGAGGATCAAGAGAGAGAGAATCGCTTCTACAACGATTCACCAAACCGAAAAACACCTAGAGACGCTGACGGGGAGACCGAGAGGAGCAGGCTGGCCAAAAACTCCCGGCGGCGATTGGACTTACCTTACCTAGGCTATCCGTCCCAGATATTCTCGCTGAACTACACCGCATCTAGACCAGATGACTAAACGGGAGTCAAAGGAAGGCAAAACCTTAAAACCAATAAAGGAGAAGATACCAAACCAGCCCTACGATGCAAGATTCAACCTAACCAGCTAGTCTTACAACCACCAAACGTTCATTTATAAATAATCAGGTTTAAAAGTAAAATCCAATCAATCGTAGATGGTCTGGTTCGGTTTAGGATTTGGGTTCAGACTCGAGGTTTATTTAAAAAATGGTTACAATGTCCAAAACATGGTCTAACCAAGTGAAGCCCCATGTGATAGTGAAAACAGAGTGTTAGCCACATATCTGAACAATCCAGCCAGAGATCCACTTCCTTCCATTCCGAAACGCTAAAGACACCGAGTAGAGCTCTTACCTCAGACTTCGCGGGGATGTTATACCTCGCCGAAGCCTCATCGTGAGCTTTGGAGAGGATACATGTTTTTCTGCTTCCAGATCGCGGATAAACGCACTATGGACCAATGGGACCTCCGCATCGCTGGAATCACTGGGAAGATCCAGCGACGGTGCAAGAGATCGTGCTCAGAAGCTAATTCTGGTAGTCTCGCTCTTTAGCCTCTTACTCCTCGACGACTCTTTGAGGAACTAAACCCAGAGAAATATAAGGGAAAAAGAACGAAGAAAGATAACTCTTAAAAAAAGAATATTAAGGGTTTAGAATTTAAAATTTTGGGTTTGGGTTCATTGAATAAAGTTTAGGGTTTAGCTTTGAAGGGGGTGAATGATTTGGTTTTGGGATTTTAGGGTTTAAATTTGAAGTTTTAAATCTATTTCAAAATTTGTAGTATTTTTGGAACAAAAATATTTTTGTGGTATTTTTGAAAAAACTATAGTATTTTTAGAACTTTTGGAAGTGTGTGATATTTTTGGAATAAACATAGTTTTGTGGTATTTTTGAGAATGCCCCCAAAAAGACTTTGATATGGTGTAAATTACAAATAGTAAATTATAGATGGTAAATAAAATTTTATGTTTAATTCTTACACATTATTAAATCTCTCTCGATATATATATATATATATATATTCCATTAAATGAAAAGTGAAAAACTGAGGTATCAGCTCGTGGTTAATTCTCACAAATTAACTTACTCTTCTTTCATTAATGAACCTTGGCAAAATTGTCTTTTCGTTTTAAAATTTTTAATTAAACTATATTTCTTTTATTTTTTTCAAAAATCTTTTTCTATATTTTTCTATATTTTTGTATGTTTTATGGTAATTTTACTTTTCTATAAAATTAGTTATATTCGAAAGAGTAATTAACTACTTCTAATATTTGTAGGGTTTTGTGTTCCTATAAATACTCTACATCATTTGCTACTTCTACATATTTTTTTTATAGGTTTTATTGTTTTAACGTTTGTAGGGTTTGTTCTTTAAGTCTATTAGGTTTTGTTCAAATTTTGTGTTGCATCTGCATATTTTAATTTATTTTTTCTATTTTTTCTATTTTAATTTATTGTTTGCGTTGTTTTTGCAGAACTAAAGATGGTTTTACTACATCCTCTGAAATTATAGTTATTCATATTTTCATATTTGTCTTCTTAATCTTTGTAATATGTGCTACTTCTTCATCTTTCTAATAAATTCTCTTTTTCTGAGATTTCTCGGGCTTTTTGGGACATCTCTGCTTTCTTCTTTGCCTCCTTGTCTTTGTACCATTCTTCTCGCAGATTTCGAGAGAGTCCTTAAGTTTCTCATCGATTCTGCATGTAATTTACTTAAAATTATATTCCAAAGGTTGGGTTTTTTTATTGATAGTTAGTTTCTTCTGATTTTTTTAGAAATTGTGGTTATTTTGCGTTTTGATTTTCGATGGGTTCTTCTTCGGGACAACCCAAATTTGATTACTTTTTCAAAGTTTTATTAATTTGTATGATCTAGGGTGGATATTCCCCTTGATTTGAGTTCGTATTTGAAAAAGAAGTTACAAAGAAGGCGAGGTCATCAACAGGTCCGACGAGCTCACTTATGAATATAAGGTTTACAAATAAGTTCTCTCTAACTTCTTTCTCTAGGAATTGCCGACCTTTTTCGTATATCCTCCTCTTCCTTTTATAGTGCTTCTTTATCATCATTTAGCTACGCGGGACAGGTGGGATCATGTCTACTGGACCGGCGAGTAGGTCCATAGGTCACTATTTCTCGGGGCCATAGGGAATAGGCTCATTGTTACTGCAACATTGTCGCTGACCTCGTCGTCTCATGAATGGGTTTCTTGAGTAGGCTCTCCTGAGTGGGCTCGTAATCCATTGGGCCTGGGTGTAGCCCAAATCTTACAATAAGTCCCCCCCCCCCCAAGTTCCACGAATCCATTATGTTTGTGGGTTCATCAGACACAGTGTGCCTTAAGGCCCAATGGGCTACGTCGTCAGTTAGGGAGAGCCATAATGTGTGATAGCGTGTTCTGGAGACGAAGAATTATCTACAACGATCGACGCGTATCTCGAGGGAAAGTGGCTTCACGAAGAAGTTTTATCAATCCGGTCATCCTTCTAGGTGTCGCTTTGCCTCCCGGTCATTTCACAATGTTTTTTGCCTTCTAGTGAATCTTACCTGGGAAGCTTCACCTCCCGGTCACGTCCCTATATATACTCTTATTCTTCCGTGATGTTTCATTTCGCATCACCAAACAAAATGTATTTTTCGCTCTCCCTTCTTTTTTTCTCTCTCTAGTTTGTTCCTTTTAGCCGTTGTTGGTTTGTTTTTGCCAAAGTGTGGCCTACAATCTGATAAATCTCAAGCTCAGCAGTGGCACTAGCAATTCGAGTGATGGCTCGTCGAGTCATAAGGTCGAGTTGTCACCTGGTGAGTCAGAGATTCTGGCGGTGTCCACATATGTCAGCTTTGAGAAACCGTCTACTCGCTGCTTAAACCCGGCTTCTGATCCTACAACGAGTACGTTTTCCGACTTGGTAGAGAAAGGAGGAAATTCTGTTGAGGCGATGGTTGAGGTAGACAATCAGCAGACGAATCGGGATTATTCTCCCTCAGAAGAATCAGTTGATTTGGTCCTGTTAGCTGTGAGGAAGAGGTTTCTCACTGGGTGGCGAGTAGGTATGAGCGAATCCTCAGAAGATGAAGTTTTCCGCCAAGACGGGGGTGCTGCACGGGACTTCCGTGGTCTAACCATTGAGTTGTTCGTACCTTGTCCAGACGAGGCTGGCTCTTCCGGGTCATCATCCAACAAAGCCGATAGGATAACCGAGGTGATGCCCTCCATAATGAACAAGGCGCGACTCGTTAAACTCCCGAAGAAGTGTGACTTCGATGACCCCAATCTAGTGTTCAGGATTTCGGGTCCCAAAGAAAGACCATGAAGCCCTCTGCCTGGCTACTTTTCCTTTTTTTAGGATTACTCCGCCAAGGCGCATCTGTGGTTTCCACTCCCGAATATGTTCGTCGCGTATTGTGCGAAGCGCGAAATGTCCATTTCCCAAAACGTAGTTTCTTCAATTCACAACCTGGTGGGGTCGTGTTGGCTGCTGAGGTCGACGTCGATGTTTGTGGGAAGTTCTACGAGGAGGCGACGTAGATCTGTTATAGTCCTAGGACGATCGACAAAGCGAGCGTCAACACGGGATTTTTCTATGTCACATTCAAGATACAACATTAGTTTTTGACGGGGTGAAGTAGAAGATCTGGGACTGGAAGCATCGGTGGTTTTTCATCAAGGTGAACGAGGCTTATGCTCTGGCCTCTAGCCTGTGGTTACAATTATTCTAGGGGATGGAATCTGTCCATCGATAGAGCTTCGTGATGGCATCATCGTTATCTCTTCTATGTGGGGTTTTTAACTGTCTTTTCCTTGTTTGTAGACTTGCCGTTGAATCTCAAGAACTACCCACCAAATTTCTTCGACAACGTGAGTAAGATTAAGGCTCGTGGGATCAAAGAGTGAAAACACATCGATCAAGGGCGAGTCCGCAAACATCTACGTCATTTCTCCCGAGGTAAGTTGATTTCAGAGTCATCGATCTCTATTTCTTTTTGGTGTATTGATTCGCGGGTGTTCTTGCAGTGGACTGGAACTGTTTCCCTATCTTCCGATAGAGAAGGATGTTTGAGAATTTCATTGACGAGCTTAAGATGGTTGTCCCACGGAAGCAAGCTGCTGTAATTGCTTTGATGGGGAAAACTACTTTTAAGATGCTGCAACTGCTTTAAAGTGATTGTAAAAAGACATTAATTTAAAACGGATTTAAGCAATTAATCAAAAACGCTAGGCGTTAGGGAATTCCACAAGTTATCAGGTTTGGAGCTAGGTTGACATAAAAGATTTATTCATGAAAATAGTTCTCAACTCAAAAGACAATAATAGACTAATCTCCTTCCGAAGTATTAGACTCATATAATCGAATTACCAAATACAAACTACCACCGTATTTAAACAATTCAATCATGCAATGATTTCAGATTTGATATGTTCATAAGAATCAAAGATAATACTCCCGCAAGTAGAGATTACTCATCTAGACTAGGTCATGCTTCTAAACCAAATCCCTTTGTATTTATTAACCAAATATCATGAACTAGGTGATCATGCTAATTCAAGCAATTATAACAGATTTAGACTAAGAATCTAACAATTCAAATTCATGATGTCAAACCTTAACTATCAAACCTGGTTTCCCTGAGATAAATCCTACAACCTAACAAGGTGACTCTTCAGACATAGCTAAGCAATCAACAATCATCATTAAAGAAGAATGCATAAAAGAAATTGAATTGAATTAAAAGTAAAAGTAAAAGACAGAGTTCAAAAATGTTCTCTAAATACATGGTTGAAAATCTCTTCTCTCTCTGAAAAGCTCTGAATTCTCAAGAGTAATTAAAATCTAATTGTGTCTCCCTTTTCTAAAAACTAAGCCTAAGGATTTTATAATGATCTAAAAAAAATAAGAAAAACCTAATCTAATAATGAAAACTCTTTATAAGTCTTGAGGACGAATGTGTCTTTTTGATAATTTTCAAGCTGGTTCGGGTGATGGGATCGATCGATCCAAGTAGAGATCAATCGATCCAAATAAAGATCGATCGATCCGTCGTTCTGATTTTTCCGAGATCGATCGATCCAGGATGAGATCGATCGATCTGTTTTTCCGTGGATCTCCTAGAGCTTTGGATCGATCTATATTTTTCACTTGGATTTGATCCATCCATCTTCATTTTGTCCATTTTCACCTGAAATCTTCTGAAAACCATCTTTTTTGCTCCAGAACGTCTCAAACACCTAAAATCTTGAAAGTAAACCAAAAACACATAGAAAACATTTGAATGATGTCAAATAGTAAGTATAAATATCTACTATAAGTCATCAAAATCAAGAGATATCAAAGTAAAAGAGAGGATGACGAATCTCAACGATCCAAGAAGCCAATGGCGTTGCCTGACACCTCTAAATTCTTCGTCTGTACCATTCTTACTTACTCTCTGTGTTTTGTGAGAGAGAGAACAAGAATGATTTTGATGATGAGTAAGTAAAATAAGTATGATGGATATTTGGTAAATCGTAATGTTGTGTATATTTATATACGTAGGTCTAATAGGTGTTTTTTATAACTCAGTTGGGGAAAAAAGATTTAGGACGCCAAGACCATGTCCAATCAAGGACTTTAATGATTTTTGCTTTAATTCCAAACTTAAAAAATTAATAAAAAATCAAAAGTTACTTAAATGAAAAGAAGTCATCATGAGTTAAGTGGGTGAGGGATCCGTTCTTAATATAAGTTTTTAGTTTATTATTATTTTAAGGGAAAATTCCATTTTAATACACCAATTGTGTTCCAATTACCCTTTTAATACACAAACTATTCGAATATCCAACTTAATACATCAACTAAATTGTTTGTCCAGTTTAATACACAAACTATCAATATCTGCTCATTTTACACGGATTCAGTTACTTGCCGTTTAAGGCACCGTTGACTTTTATTTTTTTAATTAAAAAAACATTTAAAAATCCAAAAAACCCCAAAAAATCCCAAAAAATCCAAATAATTCAAAAAAATTATGAAAATTTAGGGAAAAATTCGAAAATTTCCAAAATAAATCACGAAAACAATAAAATATAATAGTTGGACAAAAACATTTTTAAATTTTAAAAAATTAACAAAAGCATAGAAAATTTATAAGAAATTTCATAAGGTTACTTAAAATTGATGATGATGGTTGAAAATATTATTGACTGTCAAGAATTTATTCTAAATTTTTTTTTATTAAATATTACATTAGATACCATTAAAATATAAATATATTTAAAAAACAACTAATTAAGTATATAATTGACAATAAACTTCATTATATTAGTACTTGAAAAAAGTTCAACATGCCCTACTTTTGAAAAAATAACAAAATATAATAACCAATAAGATATATATAGTCCTTGAAATTTCTAATACTTTCTAATTAATTAAGTAAATTTTAAAGAACCTTTTGATTTTTTTTACATCTTTTTATACATTTTTTGCTTACATTTTAAATTAAATTTTTTTTATAATTTTCTTGATTTACTTTTGAGTTTTTAGAGTTTTTCTGAATTTTAATAAAAAAAATTTAATTGTTTGGATTTTTTTGGGATTTTTTTGGATTTTTTTAAATATTTTTTATTTAAAAACAAAAAGTTAACGGTGCCTTAAACAGCAAGTAACCGAACCCGTGTAAAATGGGCAGATACTGATAGTTTGTGTATTAAAGTGGGCAAACAATTTAGTTGGTGTATTAAGTTGGGTATTCGAATAGTTCGTGTATTAAAAGGGTAATTGGAACACAATTGGTGTATTAAAATGGAAATTTCCCTTATTTTAATGTTAAGAACAACTAAGTGTGATTTTACAAGAGGCGGAGGTACGTTTTATATAATGGAGGCATGCGATCTCACTTAGATTTACAATTTTTTGCATTTTATTTAAAATCTTCACACACTTCTCTTGCATAGTTACATTTGATATGATTCTTGCCCTGTCTCTTCTATATTGTTTTATTCATTTCTTTGAGTATGTTCCATGTTTTCGTTTTACAATAATGAGTCTTTTTTTCCCTTAAAAAGAACTTAGATTATAGAGGAGTAGAACAAAGCATCCATTACAGGTGCTACAAAAATAAACCAGAAGCCCAACACACAAGCGCTCAAACAAAACAGACAAAGCTAAGCTATTATGAAGAGAAGACACTCTCACTAATAAACAGAGATTCAAGTTAGAGAGGGTAAGAAGAGACTACATAAGAGGCCAATCTATTTTCTCTAACTACACTCAACGCAATGAGATTGGCTCCTCTAATAGCAGCTGTGAGAACCTGAGAACCTTTTTGAA
This sequence comes from Iberis pinnata, assembly GCA_900406425.1. Classification (NCBI taxonomy): domain Eukaryota; kingdom Viridiplantae; phylum Streptophyta; class Magnoliopsida; order Brassicales; family Brassicaceae; genus Iberis; species Iberis pinnata. The sequence goes on from OVBE01009883.1 coordinate 13,777, forward strand.
GCACACATCTTTTAGATGCAAAGCTAAAGAGATCAGTGAGTCAGATAAACCATAAAAAGCAGGCCAATCAGAAGGAGAAGTTACTGCATCAATAAAGGGAGTAGAATCAGAGCATATCACAACCTGTTGGCAGTTATGGGTGATCATACTCTCTAGTGCCCAAGACATGCTGTTTTGAAAAACCTCTTGTAAGGAAGACGTGTTGGTGAGTGAGTTCCTGCTGTGGAGGATAACAATGCCCTGGTGATCTCAAAGTACCCAAGAAATTCCACCTACCTTAGTGTTTTTGTTCCATGCCGTGCCTACATCACAGTTTAACCAACCTATTGGGGGTTTTTTCCATTTCTTTTCTACCGGATCTGCTCTCTTTTGTTGGTGATGTTGATCAGCCTCTAGTTGATGGGCTTTGAACCAGACATTTGCCTCTTCTATTGCCTTTATGGCAACTTGTTGTGGCGAGAAAGGTTGAGCCTCAAAGAGATAGGCATTACGATTTTTCCAAATAAACCAGCAAATCCAGGAAAAAGATCTGCGAATTTCAAGTGGAACCAAAGATTTCTTACATGTCTGAGGTAGGTGGTATACATTGGTGAAAAGGTTATGTTCTCCATACCCCTCTTGAGGAGAAGGGAAGTTTGTCAAAGCCCAAGTTTGTCTCGCTAAGGTACAAGAGAAAATAATGTGTCAAGCAGATTCTCCAGTCATTCCACACAGTTGACAAATCCCAGCAGTTTTAATTCCCCTTTTGGCTAGATTACTGTCAACTGGCAGTGCTCCATTCAAAACTTTCCACAAAAAATGTTTGAGTTAAGAGCTTGTCTTGATCTTCCATATCTGGTTGTTGAGGGGATTTATCGACGACTATTTTGTAGCTTGCACAATCTCGTCCTTGAACTTTGTAGTAGGGCCAGCCAATTACCTGATTTTCCAGTATAAAGACTTGACCTATTCCATGCCCATATCCAAAAGTCATTGCGATTAGGAGCTATTGGCAGCTTTAAGATTGCCTCTGCATCATTGGGATAGAACAGATCCTGAACCAATTAACTATTCCATCCTTTGCCATATGCTCTGATTAAGTCCTTAACTTTCATATCTAGATTGATGATGGAATGTTTTATCAAAGGAGCCCTGAGGTTACCAAAGGATCCCAACCATTTCTCTGTCCACACATGTAGAGATAAGCCATTGCCTATCTGCTTCTGTAACCCTTTGGAGAGGAGATCTCTGCCAAAACAGACACTTCTCCAGAAGAAAGAAGGTTTTGCTCCCAGTTTTGCAGTTAGGAAAGATGTTTTTCTGTAGTATCTGCTCCTCATGAATCTTGCTAGTAAACTATTAGGTTTTGTGAGAATCTTCCACCCTTGTTTTCCATGAAGGGCCTAGTTAAAGGACCTAATGTCCCAAAAACCCATTCCACCTATCTCTTGAGAGAGACATATATGCTCCCATTTTTTCCAGTAGATCTTTTTCCTGTGTAGCTCAGAGCTTGATATTACTCAGAATTAATGCATTTTAGTGGGCATTTATGCCTGCTAAACTTGTATTATCTGAGCTCTTTCTTTGTAGAATTGGATCTTTCTAAGACTTTTAGGTGTTCGGGTCGATTTTGATTAAAAAGTGCTTAATTACTGTTAATTGGATGGATTATGACTAAGTGGAGAATTGAAGAATCAATCTGGTCTCGGATTGGCGAATATGAAGAAATGAAGTNCCGGTCCAAAGTACCTGCGAGATTTTAAGAAAATTTCCATATTTTGAAAAAGAGTCCTCAAGCCTATCAAGTTTTCCTTTTTATTATTT
>OVBE01009884.1:0-15579 GCA_900406425.1 Iberis pinnata
CATTTGATCGTTAGAGGTGATATATTCAACTTGTAATCGCATTATTCAAAATCACTTGTTTTCTCACAATTTAACAAACATAATATTTTATGAAATTTATAATATTTATATTTAGAAACCAAAACATATAAGTTTTAGATTACATATTAATGATAAAATAACATATTCTATTTGAGTATATGTTTCAAAACTCTAAATTTTATAAGCATCATGCAGTTATATCACAAAGCTTGGAGTGGGCATGCCACACAAGGTGAGATACAATTCAATTTCTTTTCATAATTGCATAAATAAAATTGTATTATTACTAACATAGATTATAAATTGTATTTATAGAAAATATAAAAAAGTTATCTAATGCACCAAAAGAGAAGAGACCGATTAAACAATTCAACTGGAGGTGTTTATAAATCGTAAGAGTTTTTTTCCACCTTTTTATTATAATTTCATAAAGTTTTGGGGTATATATGTAATAATTTAAAATTTTTGGGGACAATTGCAGATTTTACCAGGAAAAAAGATTGTTTCAAGTTTCCACCTTTTTCTCTTGAAATCAATCGCCGTTAAAAGTTTAAACAATTCAAATTGGGGTATTTATAAATCGTAAGAGTTTTTCTCACTATTTTATAATAAATTCATGAAGTTTTGGGTTTATATGTAATAATCTAAAATTATTGAGGTCAATAAAGTAAATATTCTATCTGGATATAATATAGGTAACCCATTTTTGACCATCACGATGCTAGACTATTATTTTTATACTTTTTAAAAAAATGCAATATGAGATTTTTTCTTTTTTTCCGAACAATTTGAGATTAAATATTAAAAAATAATATCAAGCCGTATATTATTGAATAATAAAATAAAGTGAAAAGAGATTTACATGATTATCCAAATATTTAAATATTAAAATGATAATAACGCAAAGTCTGTAAAAAAAATAATAAAAAAATGGCGGAAAAATAGCTTAGTGAAAGAAAATCACTTTCTCGGTTGAGAAAACGAAAGAAAATCGAAGGCGAACGGGTAAGAGAAGTAGACGAGAAGACAAAGTTTCACAGAGAGAGAGAGAGAGAGAGAGTTGTTTCTGTTGATATTTATCAGTTTCTTCGATTGAAGTCAAACACAACTTTGAGGCTTTTTCATTTGTTTATAGATTAGAGATCGATCGGATTTCCATCATCGGATGTTATTTTTGTTCATCGGTAGATGTCAACGGAGATGCTCCGTAGTTGATTCAGGTGTGTTGGTGGACGGTGATGATGATGGTGGCGGTGGATGATCGATGAGAAGAGAAGCGATGTTCGTTTTTTTATTTTCTTCTTTGGTTTTGTTTGGTTGTGAGTTTGTTTCTCGTAGTGGTTACTCTCTCATAGGTTGTGGTTTAAGATGATGAAGAAGGTGAAAGGGAAGAATAGTGGTTTGTTACCAAATTCGTTTAGGATTATATCTTCTTGTCTCAAAACTGTATCGGCTAACGCCACCAACGTTGCGTCGTCGGTTCGTTCTGCTGGAGCCTCCGTCGCTGCTTCAATATCCTCTTCCGAAGATGATAAAGATCAGGTGTAGTTACTTATAGATAGTTTCTCTTGTTCTCTCAGTTGTGTTGCTTGTTGTATATTGCTAGTGAAGTGATGGTTGGTGTGTTACTAAATTTGTACACAAACATTTGGATTTTGATTTCATGAGCAGGTGACATGGGCTGGATTTGGCATTCTTGAACTAGGTCAAGATGTAACTAGACATGTTCTCTTGCTTGGTTATCAGAATGGCTTTCAAGTCTTTGATGTTGAGGATGCTTCTAATTTTAATGAACTGGTGTCTAAACGAGGTGGTCCAGTTTCATTCTTACAGATGCAGCCAATGCCTGTGAAGTCTGGTGACAATGAAGGTTTTGGTAACTCACACCCTCTTTTGCTAGTTGTTGCTGGGGATGACACAAATGGCACTGGTTTGGGTTACAATGTTCCTTATAATGGTTCACTAGCAAGAGATGATAAATCAGACTCCAAATCAGGGGATATTGTCAGTTATCCTACCACTGTTCGATTTTACTCCCTTAGATCACACAGTTATGTATATGTGCTGAGATTTCGTTCATCTGTTTGCATGATTAGATGCAGCTCCCGAGTAGTGGCTGTTGGCCTTGCAAATCAAGTGAGTATTAGAACTTATAAGATATCAGATCTTGTGACTGTATCGTTCCATGCCAATGCTAATTTTTCGTTTGTATTATGTCCTGAACTGATGGTTTGTATTTGGTTTCTGCAGATATATTGCTTTGACGCACTTACTCTGGAAAATAAGTTCATTGTTCTCACCTATCCTGTTCCTCAGCCAGTGAGACAAGGGACAACCAGGGTTAATATTGGCTATGGTCCCATGGCTGTAGGTCCAAGGTGGCTTGCATACGCGTCAAGTTCAATGGCCATGAAAACAGGGCGCCTAAGTCCACAGAAATTTATGTCCTCGCCCACTCTCAGTCCAAGTACATCAACAAGTGGTAGTAGTTTGATGGCCCGTTATGCCATGGAATCCAGCAAGCAGTTAGCCAATGGATTAATAAACCTGGGGGATATGGGATACAAAACATTGTCCAAGTACTATCAAGAGCTGCTCCCTGATGGATCTACATCCCCAGCATTACCAAATTCACCGTGGAAAGTTGGTGGAGTTGCTGGATCAGATGCCGAGAATGCTGGAATGGTTAGTTTTACTCTGGATCTATGTTTTCTGAGCAATTCTTGGGTTACTATATTCTCTTCCGTAGCAGTCGTCAGTAAGGGTCTAAGGCATGGCAGATTGTGATAGTCCCTTGCTTTAAGCGTTTTGTTGCTAGTGTTGTTTTGCCAGATTGTGATAGTATCTTAATGTTTGTTCAACAGGTTGCTGTTAAAGATCTTGTTTCTGGAGCTATAGTATCGCACTTTAAGGCTCACACAAGCCCTATCTCAGCACTTTGTTTTGATCCTAGTGGAACCCTGTTGGTTACTGCTTCAGTGTGTGGGAACAATATCAATGTCTTTCAGATCATGCCATCTCGTTCACATCGTGAACATGGTGACCTAAGTTATGAGTGGGAATCTTCTCATGTGCATCTCTACAAGCTCCATCGAGGGATCACTTCGGCTGTTAGTATACTTTTAGCATCATATTTCATTTTCTTTTCGATATTCTCTTTTCTTGATTAGACTTTTTTCTGCTTTTTTAACAGATTGTCCAGGACATTTGTTTTAGTCATCAGAGTCAGTGGGTGGCTATTATTTCATCCAAGGGTACTTGCCATATTTTTGTTCTAAACCCTTCTGGCAATGACACTGCATTTCAACCTTGCAAAGGTGAGGAGTCTACTCGATCTCTAGCTTCACCCTTGCCATGGTGGTTTACTCAACCGTTGCCAAATAATCAGCAGTCTTTATTGCCACCACCAGCTGTTGCTCTTTCTGTAGTAAGCAGAATAAAGTATAGCAGTTTTGGGTGGCTTAACACAGTAAGCAATGCTGCCACCAGTGCAACTGGAAAAGTTTTTGTACCATCAGGTGCCGTGGCTGCTGTCTTTCATAAATGCGTTACTCATGACCGTCAACAAAACTCCCCGACTAACTCGTTGGAGCATATCTTAGTGTATACTCCATCAGGCCATGTGGTACAACATGAACTTCAGCCGTCAGTTTTCACAGAATCACCTGAAAATGGTTCAAGAGTGCAAAGAACATCACATGTTCAAGTTCAGGAAGATGATTTGAGGGTCAAAGTTGAGCCTATTCAGTGGTGGGATGTATGTAGAAGGTCTGACTGGCTGGAAACAGAGGAACGACTTCCCAAAAGTATCACTGAAACAGGGTCAAATAACATTCCAAGCCATGAGGATGACATCACTAACCATGTCGGTGAAGATAAGTATTTAAAAACTTCTTCTGATAAGCCCCCTGAAAGATCCCATTGTTATCTTTCTAACTTTGAGGTAAAAGTTACCTCAGGAATGCTGCCAGTGTGGCAGAATCCAAAGGTACTCTTTATTCAGAAACTCTCCCTTTCTTGCTTATAACTTTACTCGTCTTCTAATTTGTGTCACTTTCTTGATGTTGTGCTAGATTTCTTTTCACGTGATGGACACTCCAGGAGATAATAGTTCCACAGGTGGAGAATTTGAGATAGAAAAGGTCCCGGCTCATGAACTTGAAATAAAACAGAGAAAGCTACTACCAGTTTTTGACTATTTCCACAGCACCAAATCACATTTGGAAGACAGGTGTTCTAACATGTGCATTCTCTTTTACCCAAAACTTTCTTTGGATTTATATATTCTTATGCTTTTCATCTGACATAGGTTCTCCATGAAATGTTATCAACCATCTGCGTCGGGATCTCATCAGATTAATGGAAAGATATGCCAAGATATAATCAACTGTCACTCTAAACCAGGATCAGTTGAGTCTGGTGAAAGTTCTGAAGAAGGTAAATTGTTAAAAGAGATGAAAAATCTAGCGTTTTTTTCAAACCATGTGCAAGTAAACGTTTGGTATAATTGAATAGGTTCATCGAAACAGATGGAGAATCTCCATGATTTGGATCATACAAACAACTCATTCAAGTCTTCTTTCACCCTTTACCCAACAGCAAATGAGATTTACGGAGAAATAGAGAAGAACACAAATGGGCTGATTGAGAAACCTGTAACAGCCATCACAAATGGTTTGACCACACCACCTATACAAGCCGATGTTACTGTCGAAGAACATATGCTCTCTAACGGAAAACCTCCAATTAACCTTGGTTTTGCTTTGCTCGAAGAACACTGTAAATCAGTAGAAGATCCAAAAGAACACTTGGAGAATATAGATGAAGTTACTAATGGTCATTATCTAAATGTCAACAACACAGAGAAACTACAAGAAGCTGGAATGGTATGTGATAAAGTTTCCTTTGTAGGCGATTAAATTTCGCGGAATCAAAATCACAGCCTCAGGTCTCTCTGTATAATCTCTACGGTGAATCCTCCCCCACACATGATCTTATGATGTTTTCATTGTTTAAGCAAAGTATTGAAAGTAACTAAACCTTTCTTTCATCTTTGTGTTTAAAACAGGTAAATATTTGTCAAAAGTTCCTTGAAGGCTTCTTCTGGAGTTTGTAAATATGTAAAGACATGAATTTGGAAGATGTCAAAAATTATTTGCTTTGACTTTTGTGGTAATCATTTCTCTGTCTCTGCTTATTCTCTACCCAAAAAAATTATGTACATTTTTTTTTTCTATAGATGTTGGGAGTATTTGGTATATATGGGTGTCGTCTGTGGAGTGGACGTAATTGAAACCTTGAATGAAAGAAAAAAAATGTTTGAAATTTGGGGTTTTAGTGTTGTTTTTAATTTCTTGAGCTTTATCCAAATTCGTTTTTTTCTGTAACTTATGTCTTCTTGAGCAACTTTGTTTAAAGGTGGATCTACTTAAAAAAACATTGTCGGTGTGATAATTATAAACTAAACCATGTGATAATGTATATGATTGATAATTCAAGATCCATATTGATTAAAATTCAATTGGACTAGAGTTAGGGGAAATTGAAATATTGAAAGAAGATCTTGATTGTTATACAAATTTTTTATTTTTCTACCAAAAATACTAAATTATTAAAAGTGGTCCGGATAATATGTTTTGATACTAATTGATAAGTACCTTTTGAGAGGCAAGCAAATTAGCTCATAAAACAATAAGCAAGTATTTGATGGTTGAGGACTACCTCATATGATTGATATATAAATATAAAAACATGGAAAAAGAAAAAAAAAAACAGAACATAAAGTTACACACTAAAAAGACAAAGATATAATTAGTACTTTGAGATTGAGAAGCAGGAGAGGAACAATCTCCTTATAAAACAATCTATCAAGACAAATGCATTAACTTTAGCAGCGGCAGATTTCATCTTCTCCTTTTCCAAATCAACTTGGAGATTAGACAAAGTAGTTTCCACATTCTTGACACGTTCCTCAAGTTGTTGGACCCAAGTTCCATCAGTAAGTGCTTTTTTTCTCTCCAAAGAAAGCTTCTCGAGCTTTGACTCTAACCAGTCAAGCTTAAATCCTGCTTCTGTTAACTCCTTCAATTCAGTTTGAGCATTGTTTAGATCACTCATAGACAAACTTTGTGGAGACTTCTTCAGTGTTTTATTGAGACCGAAGAGGAGATTCATGTATGCTGTTTTCACACCTTTGTTTTTGGCTTTGACATCATCAGCAAAGTATGGATGATGTAAGCCAATCTGACTCACTGAAAAATGCTGCCAACAAAGAGAGAGAGGATCATTAATATTATGATCCTATTAAGGTTGGGCATTTTAACCGAAACGAACCAAAAAAATTTGGATAACCAAACCTAACCGGACTCGAACCAAAACCAAAACTTTAATGGATAACCGAAAAACCAAATGTATTTATTATATATGTAGTAGTTTTGATCAGGTATTCAAATTTTTGTTGCATATTTAAAGTTTTTGGTTAGGGTTAATCAGGTAATTTGAATTTTAGCTGGTTTTTTTTACCCAAATTTACTTGAAATATGCATATTGCCCAAAAAGTCTTAACCGCAAATCCAAAAGCGAATTTCTAAAAACCAAGAAAAAAAAATCTCAGTTTTATGTCGGGTTTTAATAAAATAAAAAAATTGACCCAAACCCGAGTAAACATGACCCTAACCAAAATCAAATCGGTTACAATTTGGGTCATATATAGTCTGAATCCGAAACCCGAATGCTCACCCCCTTAAATCAACCATTATAGTTAGGGTTTAAAATACTTACTTGAGAAACAGGGATCTGGAAACCGTTGTAATCAATAATATCATTATGAGTAGATGGTCCTTGATGAACAACTTCAAGGACTTTGATGTATACTTCAATGGTTAACCTTTTTTCTTGAATATTCGTTAAAAACCCCCAGCTTGGGATCTCAGCACAGAACAATTCGCAAATGTCTACGGTGGTAAGATAAAACAAAAATAGAATTATAAACTTTTCTTTAATTCTCTTAAGTATATATATGGAATGAAAGACAATTATAAAAATAAAAAAAACCATTACGTGGTGATCTTTTGAACTCTTTTCCATACTGATTCAACAATACAAAGCTAAAGGAAGCTCTCCTTTTCCATCCAAATCTCAATGAGTTAAGATTAGCATCAAGGTAAAAATAACATCTACCACCAAGTCCTTTTGTATTGATCGTAAGATGCCTAAGAAAATACAACCTAATTATTAGATTAAGTTCTAAAAAACTATAAGAACATATTAATTATTTACAAAAAAAGAAAGATTTAAAGTTTACCAATTACAACCTCCGCTTGAGAAAGGATCCGACATGATCATATCATTTATTTCAGACAAATTGTTTATCTCCCAACTAAAGCTCTTCTTCAATTTTGTACTCATCTGTTCAAAATATGACCTTAGGGTTTATTATTTACTCGAATTTCTTTAATTATATATATGTAGTCGCCGTCCTCTTCTTTTTGTGTTTTTTTTTAATATAATTATTATGGTATAAAATCATTTTTTTCTAATTAGTATTTATCATATATTTAACTCTTATTTCCTTATTTCCTTATTTCTTAGCGTTCCATTGAAATTTTGTAAAGAAATTAATATTTCTTTCCCTAAACGTAATATGCAATTATTCACTGAATCTAACGTGTTTGTCAAGAAATCATATATTCACTACATTTGCTCATAAATCCAGTTCTGAACCTAAAAGTTAGGGGTGTTCAATACGGTAAAACCGAACCGAACCGAATTAGGCTATATGGTATGGTTTTGGATAAACCATATAAACCGTTTGGATATATATTTTAAAAAACCGTGGATATGGTACGAATGTTAACCCAGAAAATAGATTAAACCATTAAAAACCGATAAATTTTATTTTTCATTTAAATAATATAATATATATTATATCTTATTATATAAACCGGAACGCGTTTAACGTGAGCGCGACACGTAAGCAAAATTATAATTTATGAGATCATGACATGTGTCATAATTAATTGAGGTTATGACATATGTCAATGTAGTATTTTAAACTAATGGAAACTTTCTTATTGTTGGTTTATTACTCCTTTTTACATAATATAAGAAAATATTTATTGCTGTTTTAAATGAAAACTACATAATAACAAACAAAAGAAAAATATTGATTTTATAAATTAACATAAATTGTAAAAGTAAAATAACAGAAATATATAACAAATAAAAGATTAATAGTATAAATTTGAAGAGCAAAATATATGTAAAACCGCAACATATGTTGATATCAATTTTAATGATTTTGTAAAAAGAAACTAGATATCAAAATAAATAATAATAACTAAATTTTGATTTTAGCGTCGATAAAAATATATAATAACACGAGTTATTATATTTAAATATAAATAATTTAGATATACCCGCGTATCACGCGGGACCTAATCTAGTAATTATATAATGATCTACATGGATTTACCATTTACTGGAAACAAAAAAACCAGTGTCCACTATAAAAAAAATATGTGCTTAGTAATTTAAATATTATATAATTAAATAATCTACATATATTAAAATTTTCTAAGAGAATAAAGAAGAATCAATGTCCAATATAAAGAAAATTTTTTTTCTAGTAATTCAAACATTTATACATTAGTTTGTTATATTGTAACTAAATCAACTAAATCAAAATTATTATAATTTTTATTTTAGGTGGACATAATTTTATGTGCATTATGAGAAAAAAATAAATAATAGTGATTGATATTAATACGAGGAAGTCCAATAGTTTTGATATTTTCTATTATCATTATAAGTTTTAGTTTTATTTATTTATTTATTTATTTTAATTATGGTGTATCTTATGAAACTATTATAATTCTTATTTTTTAACTTAGTGAAAAATATATTTATCGCATCTTTTGCAAAAATAAGTAAAAGGTAATTTACCAAACAATTAAATTTTTCACATGTTTTCAAATATTATACATACATATATATATATAATAATATAATATATATATATATATATTTTGGTAAAAACCGAATAAACCGAAATATATGGTTCTAATATGGTAGCCATTGACGGTCCTACTAAGGACAAAAGTGGGTCAAGTGACCCACCCAAAATTATTTTACAAAATAATTTTTATATCAAGTTTGTTAAAATTTAGTAATTTTAGTGATAAAATTTCAATAGTGATACTCCTAATTTCATGTATACCAGTCCAAAATTTTAAATTTTAATTATATATTTATAAACTTTTATATTTTGATACACCTAAAATTTTTTTCTAGGTCCGTCACTGATGGTAGCTATTTGTTATAAACCGAAATCCAAAAACCAAAAAACTGAACCAAAACTAAATAAATATCCACATTGTACACCACTACTAAAAAACACGAGTTTGAAATTATATTTTGAGTTGTAAAATTTAACTTGAAAGCGGTTTATTTTAAAAATATTATTCAAAACCAATGTAATTTTTAATCTTAAATTGTAGTTTTTTCTAAGTCTGAAGATAGATTACGAGCCAAAATTAAAATAAATACGAGTTTGAGTTTCTTTTTCCTAGTTTCAAAGCTTAAAAATGATTTAACTTTTTTGAATAATTATTCAAACCGATCCATGTTCCTATGCGGTTAAAGAGAAGTTAAAAATGTGTTTGTATCAATTATTAAAAATCATAATTAATAAATTGTATTACAAAAATCTTATTTATATATATATATATATATATTAAAATCTGTGACAAAATATATTAAAATCATTTTTAGTAGCTATAAAAGTATAAATGATCTACCAGTCTAATTATATTATTATTTTTCAAACTTTGTTATACAAATATATAATATTTTTTTTTGTAATTCGAATCATTTCAAGTGAAAGTTGTGTAATGTTTTTTTCTTCATAAATATTCGCTTTTTATATGTTTGGATATTTATAATGGTCCAAAATATTATCTTAGTTATCGATGTACTTAATACATTAGACAAATTTTTTTTAGTACATTGAAATAACCAACTATAAATAATGTATAAAAGTATTTACATGTAAAAATAAATTAAAAAACTCTAAGTATTTACATGATTTGATTTATAAGATAATCGATATTAATTATTTCTGAATCTTTTTAAGAGAAATATTTTCTAATCCTATTAACCAATCATTTGAACAAATTTTAGTTTAGGAATTTCATAAATTATTAGGTAAAAGATGACCAGTAAAAAAATTAGAGATACCCCAACTATACAATTATAAATATGTCTTTAAATATATTTTCAGACGGAATATATAAGTTCATTGAGAAAAATAAATCAATAGAGTTAGTAAATAATATAATGAAATTATCAAATTTAGTAACAATTTATTTTTTTATGTCATTTGAAGTCTTAGATTACTTGTATGAAGAATCCCTATCTCACTCATTCACTCTCACACTCGTTCACTCTTACACTCACACATAATATTTTATCAAAAAATAAATAAATATATATATATATAATATAATAATAAAAAATTACACGTACCAAAGATATATGTTAGCATAATATTTAACTATATGTTTATATTTATAGATAAACATACAAAATATTATCACTCAATAAAAAATTAATCTGTTAAGATTCTATATATTTATAAGAAAATATAAAAAACATAGAAAAAAATTTTTTGATCATAAAATATTATTATCTAAGAATATAAAATAGTTAAACTAATCAAACACAATCATAAAACACTTACAAATGTAATTATTTTATTGATGAATTCCATAACAAAAAGGAAAGTTATTATATATTTATATAACAACATAATTCGCAAATGCCCAAACTTTTACCCAAAAAATATCCGAGAAAACCTTAACTCGCAAACGCCCAAATTTTGCACAGAACAGAAAACTGAGAGAAAACTCTGTTCGCATATGCACAAAATTTGCACTACACATAAAACTGTGAAAACACCATAATTTGCATATGCATAAAATCTGCACGAAACAGAAAACTGCGAGAGAACCATAACATATTCGCAAAAATATACGAAACATAACAATGTGAGAAAACCAGAATTCACATATACACAAAATCTGCACAAAAAATTTAAAAGAATAATAATTTCACATAAATAAAAAATATTATTTTCTTCATAAAACTTGAATTCTACACATGATATTGCAAAAAAAATTATTCTCATAAACCCGAAATTTCACAAATTTTGCACAGAATAATAATTTATGCACGGAATATGCACAAGAATATTAATAACGAATATGATATTAAAATATGTAACAAAATAAATATATATACTTACATGTATGAGTTGATTTAAGATTATACAAAAACATTATATAAGTACATACCTGATTTATTTATTCCTTTCATAATAACCTATCATAAAAAATGCAAGAAAACCTTAATTTCTCATATGCACAAAATTTGCACGAAACAAATAAAACCCTAATTCACATATGCAAAAAATTTGCATGAAACAGAAAAAACTGTGAGAAAACCCTAATTCGCATTTGCACAAAATTTATACGAATCAGAAAATGCGAGAAAACCTTAATTGGCATATGCACAAAGTTTGCACAAAACTGAAAAACTGTGAGAAAACCTAGTTTGCATATGCACAAAATTTGCACGAATAAAAAAATGTGTGAAAACCCTAATTTTCATATGCCTTAAATTTGTACGAAACAAAAAACTGCGAGAATACCTTAATTCTTATATACACAAAATTTGCACAAAATAGAAAATTGTGAGAAAATCCTGATTCGCATATACGTAAAATTTGTACGAATCAGAAAACAGCGTGAAAACCCCAATTTCCTTTTCAAAAAAAATTGTACGAATTAGGAAAAATTGCGAGAAAATCATAATTTGGATATGCACAGAATTTGCTTGAACCAGAAAACTGCGTGAAAATCTTGATTCACATATGCACAAAATTTATACGAAACAAAAAATTACGAGAAAACTCTAATTTTCATATGCACAAAATTTGCACGAAACAAAATATTGTAAGAAAGCCCTACTTCACATGTACACAAAATTTGCACAAATCATAAAAATGCGAGAAAACTCGAAATTGCATATGCACAAAATTTGCACAAAAACATTAATGTTCTTCAAAAAATCCAAAATATGCACATGATATTACTTTGTGTGAAAAGTTTCATTCACATAAACATGAAATTTGCACAAATTTTGTAGAGGATAATAATTGTACACACAGATTATGCACGAACAAATTAAAAATAAATATGATATTAAACTACATAACAAAATAAATATCATATACTTGTATGAGTTAATTCAAGATGATGATATACGCAACATATGAACACAAACATTATATGAATACATACGTGATTGAGTTGTTCCATTCATTATAAGATATTTTCATAAACAAAAAATAAATTAAAAACATGATCAAATAAAATTTAAAATTTTTTAGAAAAACAGAAAGTCCGATTAAAATATTTACTCATAAGAATAAAAACGTAAAAAATATGAAGCCTTCTCCGTAATCATAAACTAAATAATTTAAATTACAATATAAAAACAGACATCTAACGATCGATTGACAAGAATTTATTCTTGTTTAGTTTTTGCATTACAACGTAAATTGTTTTCATCTATGAAGATTTTGACCAACATTATGGCGAAAATAAATCAAACAGAATATAAAATAGAAAATATGAACAAAAAACAAAGAAACAAAAGAAAACCTAAAATTTTGAGAGCAAATATGAATTAAACTATGATGAAAAGAAAACTCTAAAATAAGCTAAAAAAGAATATTTTAAGAGAATATGCAATTATATATGAGTATATTCTAATATATTCTATATATTCGTATATAAATATATATTTACAATATTACGAATATATAATAAAGTATATATATATATATATTGAGTATTAAGTATAATATAAATATAAATTTTATTATTATAATAGTATATAACGACGTGGATTGTAAAAAATATTTTCGTTAAACATATAAAAGTAATTTAAATTTTTCAAATCAAATTCATCAGGTCACATAGACAAAATAACTGACACAAATGATATATATATATTTTTTTTTTTTTCATTAAACCTGTTACGGTTCTTTTCGGTTAAAAACTGTTAATTATTTACATATTTACCATTATCATGGATCTATACATATATATAAAGTCAAAATCTGTCAACAATTTCTTTTACGATCAGATCACATCACAGTCCTCTCTCTCTCTCTCTGCAATTATCTTTGTAAGTAATTTCGCTCACATCTTTAGCTTATTGTGTGTGTTTTGATTCTTTTAGTTCAATCCAAATTTGGAATTAATGATATGATGTTCTTCCAAGTTTCGGAATCTCTGATTTAGATCGAATCAGATTCTCCATCTTTAGAGTTACGACATTAATTTGTAATTTTTCTCATTGATTTGATTTGAAGATATGTTATAAATCTTATAGCTATGAACACATTCGTTGCTCAGTTGCAGAGACGATTTCAAGAATACATCGTTTCTCTTTATCAACAGGTTGGTCCTCTAAAGATTTCATTTGAGCTATGGATTATTGAAATTTTGTGTTCTTTTAATTTTTTTAGAGTCAGAGCCGGTCCTGAGCCCAATACAACAAGCATGAGTTTGCAGCCTTTTTTCAGTTTAAAAATTTTAGTTAAGAAAACGGCTTATTTTTCAGAAAAATTATAGAGTTTTGGTCTGCAAAAGCCTTTAGAATTTTTAAAAATCTCAGGACCGGTTCTGCTTAGAGTATCTTATTTGGGTTGGAATCTTGACTAATAGTGGTAGTAAACATTTGGATTAAGAGGCTTGGTTACTTTGTGATTCTTAATGTAGTACTAGTGCATATATGCATTAAAGATGATAATATCTTAATTTTGGTTTTAATGAAGGGATATTTGGATAATCAATTCACTGAGTTGAGAAGTTTACAAGATGAAAATACACCTGATTTTGTAGCTGAGGTTGTTTCTCTATTCTTTGATGATTGTGCAAGACTTATAAGTAACATGTCTAAGTCTTTGTAAGTTTCTCTTTCTCTTTCTCTCTTAAGTGAACAGTGCCGGCTAAGTGGGGACACTAGCGGCGACCGCCTCGGATACTTACCTGAACCCAGAGCCGGTTTTGAGCCCAAGCAAAGCAAGCATGCGTTTGCGGCCCATTTTTCATTCAAAAAATTTTATTTAAGAAAACGGCCCATTTTTTGAAAAATTGTACAATTTTGGTCTATTTTTCCATTGTAAATTGCGGCGTTTACAAAATTTTAAAATCTCAGGACCGGTCCTGCCTGAACCGATAATCTTTTTTTTTTTTTACCAAATAAAATCATAAAACTGAAGTTATGAAAATACACCAATTTTTCTGGAAAGCCAGAAAGGAACAAAGCTACTAAATGTCGAGAAAGATTTTCTCCATTGATGAGTTGCGCATGCTAGCAAATCCGCTCGCTCCATTGGATGACCTTGGAAAATATTGTAGTCGGAAATTCCAAACCGATAATTTAGAGGCCCAATTTTTTTTAGATAGTAATTTAAAAGTAACAATAATTTATATATTTATTAAAAAAATTTACAATACAAATTTAATACATTTAAATTTGATTAATTTTTTTATTGTTAAATTTAAGAGACCCGAATTTTATTTCTGCCTGGGGTCCCTAATATTTGTGAGTCGACACTGTTGGTGAATTGATTTCATGAGTTTGTTATTATCACATTAGGGAACAGCCAGAGAATGTGGATTTCAAACAGGTAGATTCAGGTGTGCATCAACTTAAGGGTAGTAGCTCAAGGTATTCAACGAATCCATCATCATGTTTTCTCAAGAACGCCAATGCAAATAGATTTAGTGGCTTATCAATTTCTGTTTTTGTACACAGTGTTGGTGCAAGGAGGGTGAAAAATGTCTGTATATCTTTTAAAGAATGTTGCGATGTTCATAACCGTGAAGGGTGAGTTGCAAGTCCGGTCCAAAGGTTTTAGATACCTTAATCTGAATAAAAAAATTTGTGAAAAAATTGGGCTCTGAAAGGATATATTTGCCTAAAATTTTGCCCAATTAATTTTTGACTTTATGTTCGGGTTTATGTGGCCTATGCACCTGGTCGGGCCTGCCAAGTTGTTAATGCAAAAAATGTTGATCTAATGTGGTAAGCAGGTGTATAAGGTGTTTGCAACAAGTGGATTATGAATACAAGATGTTAAAGACTAAACTTGAAGATCTGTTTAATGTGAGTTTTTAAAAACTTTTGAGGAATGTTCTAAAATGAGATGTTTTGCTTATGTTTCTGTTTGTTGCAGCTAGAGAAACAGATCCTTGAAGCTGGTGGTACAATTCCTCATGTAGTTATAAACTAGATTTTGGTATGCTTTTCTTGATTTTGATTTTGTAACTGTTCAAGACTTCTTGTGTAGCATGTATTATTGTTTGCATTATCAATTGATCAGTAATATTGAATCAAATAATCGAAATATGCAATTAGGTTTATGAAAATAATAACAACTTTTATTAGATTAAGAAAATAACTCAAAACTTAATCTCTCTCTCA
>OVBE01009886.1:0-15577 GCA_900406425.1 Iberis pinnata
ATAAATTTTTTATATTTTTTATAATTTTATATTTTTTATAACTTTGTATAACTTTTTTATAATTTTTTGTAATTTTCTATATATATTCTATAATTTTCTATAATTTTTATGATTTTTTATTATTTTTAACCTAACACATTTGCCCAACACTTTTATAAATTGCATTTTAGCCCCTGAAATGTAGTCTGCAACATAAAATTAGTTACTTGGCATGTGTGGTCATGTATAAACATTACTTTGTGGTGTTTTNATGATGTTTTATAGATATTTTGATACTTTGGATGTGTTCTCACATATTATGTCATAGTACGTGTAGCTAGCAAAGTTTTTTCCTTTAATTTACTTATGCTAAGTCTTTTTCTTGTTCTTAAATTCCCTCTCACTTTTTTCTCTCAATTTTTAAAATGACATTTTTGAAAGAAAAATATTTTTTGAATGATTGGAATGTGATACTTTGGAAACATAAACTTTATTTTGTGTTATATTACCTTGTATTGAGGTTTATACTAGCTTTGGTCTAGGTCTTTCTAACGTTAATGGTTTAGTCCCATTTGTTGGTTTTGGTTTCAATTGTGTTGTCAATGTAGGATGGATTGCAACGTTGAAATGTGATTTGATCCCTTGCTATCTTAAGATTCAGTGGACTTTTCGGGTTTTGTGGGAACCTACGCTACTCCTCTGTTCCGTTGAAGGCAATTGCCTCCTTCGTCGATTAACCACCATACAGTTCTTGTGTTTGGTGCTCATCTTAGAGACTATGGATTTGGTCTCTTGTCTCCTCTCGATATTAGAGGATATTTCCTTAAACACAAGTGTACATTTTTACACTATAGTCTTATCTTCCCTTTACTTGGGA
This sequence comes from Iberis pinnata, assembly GCA_900406425.1. Classification (NCBI taxonomy): domain Eukaryota; kingdom Viridiplantae; phylum Streptophyta; class Magnoliopsida; order Brassicales; family Brassicaceae; genus Iberis; species Iberis pinnata. Next base: position 857 of record OVBE01009886.1, read on the forward strand.
TTATCTGCGGACAAACTTCGAATGTGCTTCCAAGATGGTCCGCTTTGTTTGTCTTTTGGCTCTATCTTTGTCGTTTTTATTTCCGCTTTTATTGTTGAATTAGCGGTCTTTTTAACTATGGTTATGTTGTTTGTTTGTAATATTTGCTCCTTTAATGGAGTATAAACTCATTAGTAATGAAGTATCTTNTTCCTTAGATTTAGTTCTTCACTGTAACAAAGAAACAGAGGAACATACAAAAAAAGTTGGATTCTAAGACTCCAATTAGACCATAAAGCTTCTTCATTTTCTTATGAGCTCTTTTTTTTACAAGACAGAGATCTGAGACCCAGAAGAAAGAGCAAAGCAAAACAAACATCTTCACACACTCCAAAACTAAAAGCTTTTCAAATTCCCTTAGTATTGATAATCCTCACCATACATCATCTCATGTTGCTTATATCTTCTTGATTTATCAGCCTGCAAAATTCTCAAACAAAAAAAAAATAAGAAAGAAATATAACTAAAGAACAATCACATTGATGAATAAGAACAGATTTGGTCTAGGAGCATACTCTGCTTAAGATCTTCTCAAAAGCATCAGGTCCATTTTGTGCAATATATTTCTCAGCAGCTGTTAAAACATCATCTGGCTTTCTAAAGATATCCATCTTCTTTGGTACATACCAAATGTTAATACTTTGTGGATTAACAAACACAGGTCTAACAAAATGTTCATAGACATAAGAAGCACCACTAAAGTATGGAATCACAAGCCAACAAGTTAAGATCAGTTTTGTGTATGACCATATTGGTAACCTGATTTTACACAAAACACTGTTAGATACATAACAAAAGTTGGATTCACTTTTGGTTTTTGGCTTAACTTACCATTCGATGAGTTTGGCGAATGTGAGTTCAAAGAGTGTGAGTAAAGAGTAAAGGACCCAATAAGTTAGCCATTGTTTGTCATCAGCATGCGATTGTGTTTCAATAGCTCTTACTGAAGCATATCTGGTTATTGAAAAGAAGTAGCCATTAGATCAAAAAGCTTCAATGGTGAACTTAGATGAAGTGAAAGCTTTTGCTTACAGTGGATAAACGAGACTAACAACAGGTCTGCAAAAATTCACAATTAGAGATTGCGATTAGTTTCACTCTCTACAAGTTTGAAACTTTTAAAATTTCTATAAGATTAAACAATTTTAAGGAATAAATCAACTTAAAACCCTAGACTGTGATTGAGCAGACTATTTCAGAAGCTACTGGCTAAATAAGGAAGAAACTTTGAGAAGATTGAGCAATAATGAGAAGGAAAGATTAGATTTTTGAGTTAGATTTGACATTACCCAGCAAGAACATCGAAGTTCCACAGAAGAACCTTGACGAAATTTCCAGCTCCAGATCCCATCCTCAAGCTTGATATTTAGCTTTGAATCTGATTCTTCCTCCACTAAAAACACTAGAGATAGATGAGATAGAGAGAGAGGTATGGGAATAATTGAGTAGTAAACCTGTAGAAAGTTGTAGACTTTTAATGGTGGAAAAGCGTGAAAACGAGATTGACAGAAAGCTACTGTTTAATTTCCTTTCAAAAAAAAAAAAAAAAAAAAAAAANCAAAAAGAAAAGAGATTAGAAATTAGGCACACACACTAAAAAAAAAGTAGCCATCTTTTTTCTTTGGGTAAAGAAAATAAATACTCTATAATTCTGTATAAGGATATATGGCAGAAATGGAAAAAATATAATTGGTTTAAATAATTATCCATATATAATACTCTCGCTTATATTTTTGTTTTACATTCACTTAGGGGTGTCAAAATGGATAAATGTTTTTGGGTTAATCCAATCCAAACCAATTCATATATCCAAATGGGTTTAAGTTTTGGATTTTAATGGTTTTATGAGTTTAATGGGTTAATGGATTTATTGGACTGGGTTAAAATGGATTGGGTTAAAATGAATTAATGAGTTATCCATAACCAAACTAACATTATTTATTTATTTTAAATTCAGTTTATTAAAAACGAAAATAAATTAATAAAGTTTTTTTTGCCAAAGAAAAAAATATTTCGCGAAAAATTTTCCCATCAAAATTTCCGGTCACTAGTTTTCTCATCAAAAGTTTTTCCGCCAAAAATTCTCCCGTCAAAATTTTCTTGTCAAAATTTTTCTATTAAAATTTTCCTGCCAAAAGTATTCCTGTCAAAATTTTCCGTCAAAATTTTTTCCGTCGAAAATTTTTCCGCCAAAATTTTCCCGTCACAAATTTTCCCGCCAAAATACTCCCGTCAAAAAAATTTCCGCCAAAAATTTTCCGTCGAAAATTTTCCCGCCAAAATGTTCCCGTCAAAAACTTTCCTGCCAAAATTTTTTCTGGGAAAAGTTTTTCCTTCATAATTTGCCCAGGAAAACTTTTTCTACCGAAATTTTTCCGTCGAAATTTTTCCTTTAAAATTTTCCTACAAAAATTTTCCCGCTAGAATTTTGCCGCCAAATTTTTCCCTTCACAATTTTCCCGCGAAAGATTTCTTGTCAAAACATTTTTCATTGAAAATTTTTTGAAAGAAATTTTCAATGTGATGATTTAAATAAAATTGGTGATGTAGTGTTGATGATGTAATTATGATGTTATAATTATCAATTGTAATATCAATTATAATAATTATTTTAATAATAATCAAATTATAATGGGTAACCTATCAAGACTCATTAACCCACTAATTTAAATGGTAATGGGTTGACCAACTTATTTGATTAATGGATTGAGTTGACTCATAACCCATTTAACAAATGGTTTAATTGGATTTGAGTTGGTTTGGATTGGGTTACCTATTTTGACACCCTACTTTCAGTTTCCTATGCAAAACTAATTAAATTTTATTGTTTGTAGTCATTTATGTTATACAATACTACTTCTATTATGCTGCATAAGATCTTTTATATGAAAATAAAAAAACTAAAAGAATTTAAATTTATTTTCCTTAAAAACTCGTACAACTAAGAACATTTTTAACCAATCTCCTATATATATTTAATGGAAAAACTTTTTTTAAACAACTTTAAATCTAACAACCGCCGGTGAGAGAACGATTGAGAGACTAGAGATCGATATCGCCAATAAAATGGCCATCAAATTAATATTTGTTTAAAAAAAACAAATATTAATTTTATTAAATAATATATTATATGTCATTAGCCAATAAATAAATAAAATATATATATTTAAAGATAAAATATTTAGAAAATTAAATAGTTACTAATAAATATCCACATACTATTTATGTAACTAAACAACTCTACAATTAAATAAATTAAAATAAATTCTTCAACAATCTAATAACTCAATTTTAATAAATATTTTTTAATAAATTAATTAGTTAAAATAATATAAAATAAAGTTGATACATTACTCAATATTAATTAATTTGAATTTGTTAATATATATATATATATTATCATATATAAAAATATTTAAATATATAAGTTAGACATTCTTTTTATTTACATACATTTTTTTATGACAAGAGAGTCTTGGGCCGAAGGGTGAGGCCTAAACCATGTTATATAACTCTCATTTGGAGAGTAGATATTTCCCACCATGAATCGAACCCAAAAGCACCACATCACCAACGATTGCATTTAAACCAACTGGACCAACTCATACTTTTAAAAACAAATACATAAAATTTATTTGAATATAACATATAATTAAAAACATATGTTATAATAAATTATTCAGTATTTATATATTCATTTTTGAAAATTTATAAACATAAGTAAAATATCTCGTAATATATTTATATTATGTTATTATAATTTAAATTTATAATTTTTTTAGAAAATATTTATTCCACGCATAGCGCGGAATAGGGCTAGGCAAAAAAACCGGAACCTAAGAACCATAACTCAAGAACCGAAAAAATGGTTCTGGTTCTGGTTCCGGTTTCGGTTCCACCCAAAAATACCCGATGATTCCTAAGATGAAAAACCATGAGTTTTGAGTAGGAATCAGAACCGAACCGAGAACCGATGGGTAGAACCGAATACCCGAAACATATATATACTTATTATATATTTTGGATGTTTTAGTTTTTTCTAGGATAATTTTTATTTTTATTCGGTAATCTTTGTATATTCGGGTACTTAGGATAACTTACTCTTAAATTTTTTCGGGTATTTTTAGTTTTTCGGGTAATTTTGTATTTTAGGTATTTTTTGGTATTTCGGGTCTGGAAATACCCGGAACCAACATAGAACCTAAAATTTATGGTATTTTTTGGTATTTTGGTTTTGGAAATATCCGAAACTGACTTAGAACCAAAAAAATATTGGTATTTTCTTGGTATTTCGGATCTGAAATACTCGAAACCGATGTAGAACCAAAAATTTCGGGTATTCTCCGGTTCCTTTAACATAGAACCGAACTGACCCGGAACCGACAAGAACTGAACCGGAACCAAATTGAATATTTGAAAAGTATCCATTGAGTATTAGAATTTAGGAACCGAAGAATCAGAACCAAATAGTTCCTACCAAAAACCGAACTGAATACCTAAAAGCTCAGCCCTAGCGGAAACATCAACAACCTATATAATATTATGATAAATTTTGAATATACAACTTTTGAATTTTTATTCTAGAATATCACATAATTTCAATTGTTTAGAAAACACCAAAAATTTCATTGGCTTTAAATCTTAAAACTAAACCATATATTTCAAATATAAACTCTAATTAGTGAATTCAAATTCAAAATTTTAAATTCAAACTTAAAAATTTAATTTTTTATATTTACAAAATTTTTGAAAAATACTTTTAATAATATTTTTGTAATGTGAAACATATTTGTCTCATAAACTAATGTTAATAGTATCTCATAGAATTTCACTAATATAATTAGTTAAAAAATATTTAATAACTTTAAAATGCTATAAAATACGATAACATCTTTATTTTGAGATAAACAAATTGATGGAATAATAAATCATAGAAATTACTTTTTCTCTCTTTTGCACTTTTCGCCTCCCGACTCTCTCCTTTCACTGAGTGACCTATGCCAGCGAAGAGTTCAGGCGAGCCCATATCCATCAAAGCCGAGCCACAGACGCGTGCACCGCGACATCTTTTTCCCCCTTTTCTTTTCAAAAACCCGTCTTTCCCTTCTCACGATTCACAACGGCGTTGCATGAAGATGAAACAGCTTTGCGGTGGTGGGTTTAGGCCATATCAGCCACGACATGAAGCATGGAAGTAGACGGCGAAGAGATATCGGACCTCAAGTGCTCGGCTTCAGGTTGGATCTCCAGAGGATAGAGAAGCGGCATGCTATGGTGGTTGTGCAGGGATCGCAGAAGCCATAGGCCGCCGCCAAGCCAAGCCTGAAGGAGATCCAGTCCATCCCTAAGCTGTGCCGAAAACTTAGCCGGTTTTCTCGTAAACAGTCGTGGCTATCAAAAAACGTGACCAGACACTTCCTCCACCTAAAAAGCGACTCCCGCGTGGGTTGCGATGGAGTTTGCTTTTGTCGCTTCTTCGGAGCCACCACCGGGTCGCCAGAGTTCATCATCAACGGAGACGCAGTTTGTCTGCGGCAGCATATGCTCTCAGGTTCTCTGAGATGTAATCTAGGATTTTCTCTCAGCAGTTGGTCCCGGGCTTAATTTGTTTAGGGAAGTCCCCAACCGAATTGGGATTCAAGGATTTAGATGGTTCTTCTAATTTGTGATTGGGTCGAGAATGTATGTTGGACCTATATTTGAATCTAATAAAAACAAATATTTTTCAAAAAGAAAGAAACAAATTGATGGAATATTATTTTACATTAGTTGAATTAGTTTATTTAGTGATGTTTTATATAAACAAAAAGTTATAAACAAAAGTTTGTAAATTTTGATATATTTATTTATTTTCAATACCAATTTTAGAATAGAACAAATGGAAATCAATAACGTTTTTTTTGATGTGTAAGAGATTCAAAGAACTTTTGGCTTGAGACTTGCTATTATTATTTCTCTGAACTAAATAAATATGAAACTAATTTGAGATATTAAAAGAAGGGGCATTCTCAAAAATACCACCAAAAAGTAGGTTTATTATAAAAATATTACACAATCCCAAAACTTCCAAAAATACCACAACAATATTTTTGTTCTAAAAATACTACAAAATTTGAAATACCTTAAAAACTTCAAATTAAAATCTTAAAACCCCGAAACCAAACCTTACTCCTTTCAAAAGAAAACCCTAAACCCTATTTAGTAAATCCAAACCCAAAACTTTAAATTTTAAACCCTTAAAATTCACATTTTATGTTTGTGGTACTTTTGGAACATGTGAGAGTTATATTTTTGGAACTTTTCATGGTGTTAAAAATTACTCTTAAAAAGAATGGTATACATTAACTTTAACATAATAGCTTAATTACTTCAAAAATGGATTGTCAGAATCTGGCAAATATTAGCTCTTTGTGCAGCCAAGTGGGAACGATCGAACTTTCATTCTTCCTCCCAATGCAAGTGCCAAAAGATCAAACTCTTCCACATACCAAAGCTCTGATACTATCGCCTGTATATCAATATAAACACTTTCTCTGTTCAAAGAAAACTTTAGTGTTGTTTGTATAGTTTTATGAACTTTTTTACCTTGAATCCTTTGATTTGGTTGTTTAGTTTTGTGACTAACTCATGGAGAAGCTTAAGATGGTCTTCAGAACCAGCCTGTTATATAAGTCACTAAGTCATGAAGATTCTGCAACAATGGATTCTGAAATTTTTCGACAAGAAACAGAAGAGAAACTTACCGCGGTTGGAGATATAGGAGGACCAAGCAGCCTTGCTAATGATGTATGAAGGATTGCAGCATCATACTGAAATATAATTCAATACAATTATCAGTCTAGTAAGTGGCTCATGTTCATGAGAGATATCATCTATAGAGTTCATGGAATATATGTTACAAGTTGCCTCTCGGGTGCGCGTGGAAGAACAGATCTCAGTTTCGAGCGAATAGTTATGGGGTTATCTCCAGAACTAACCTGATAAATGAATTTTGATATAGCATTTGTTGAGGCAAAAGTGAAAACAACAAAAATTACCTTCCAGCAACCAAGAAGAACACCGGTCGAGGTTAAAAGAACTCTATCTAATTCAATCTCCAAAGGGCAAATTTCATTAGCGACTGCTTTAATAGCAACTGCTTCTGCTTCAACCTGATCACATCAAAGAGAATCTTCATAAGATTCAAAGTTCTTGTGGACTGGCAAGAAGACTAACGACTACAAGACCTCATCTTCGGTAGCTGGAACAGAGACAATGTGATGTGATGCATGAAACATGCTGAAGTGGTACAGATTAGAGTCCTGAAACCAGATTGCTAATCGAAATCCAAATTAAGAAGCAGAAAACACAATCGGTACATCGAGAATAACTATAACGGCTCACTTACTATTTTCAAAGTAAGGACTAAACACATTTTTGACGGCGTTCCTACAATATCATAGGACACCTTTTAAGCATTAAACATTTTAATTGTTAACCAAACAGTACAAATTTGCATCGAGAATGGATGAATTACACACTCACGAGACAGGAACAGCGTATGCTGTGCTTAGATGTAATACATTAGCTCGCACAGGGGGCTTGGCGACCTATATAAGAGCATACCGAATATCAAATATCTATCAGAATAACAAGAAACTATTCAGTTCAATGTAAAAGTTAAGTGTTCCATTCTACCTTAAGGACAGGTGATATCTTTCCATCTTTCAATGTAAAGAGATCTGAAAGTGACAATGACTGAGATGTTTCGCCTTGTTTAAGGAACACTGGTCCATTTTCCTTTAGATCCCGTTCCATTTTATCATATAACCTTGTGCTTCGCTCCTCATAGGTGATAATAGGATCTGAAACACAACAGACAAAGATACACAAACATTCAAACTTACCATATACTACAGATAAAATCTTGAGACTGAACATATAAGTATAACAAAGATATTAGACTCTAAAATAAAGCATTAGCCTTTGCATCAGAGATTCCTTTTTTTTTTTTTTTGTCAAAATCAGAGATTCCTTTAATGAAAAAAATACATTTTGGAAATTTCTCAAGCTTAGGATATAAATGGAAAATGATGATCTAAAGTATAAGTACCCAATTGAATTGATCCCTAAACAATTAAACATCAAGCTGGGCTGGAGAATCGATGCATTGCTTCGCGAAAGATCAGCTCTTTACGCAATTCTAGTTATATCGGATTCTGAAGATGATGATTTTTACCTGAAGAAGAAGAAGAAGTGGATGACGAATTTCGAAGACCCATTTTGAAGAGAGAGTAGAAAATAGTAAGAGAGATTGTCCAGAATAGTATAACAATTCTCCAATTTGGTGCCCTAATTGCAGATGTCGTAACTGTCGCCATTTCTACTTTTGCTCATTTGCTTACTATCCCAGAAATCTCCCATTTTTTACATCCATCACGATCACAGTTACCAAAATGGAATAGGTTCGGTGTTATTTTTTCTTAATTTCCATTTTAAAAAATGTGGAATGATTTTCTTTAATTATTTTTTAATTGGCTATAGATTTTTTTTTTAACACTAAATATTTCATTAACTAGTAATGGTGACAGAAAAGTCGTCATGTAATACATTTACAATAGATATTGGTGCAAAAGAATGAAATGTATATAATGACATATTTAGGAGGGTTTATTTGATTTTCGATTTGTCCAATAAAATCTTATATCTTGAAATTTCCTGTATCATAGAAGTACTTCACGAATCTAATTACCAGCATAAAATACTTTTGAATTTCCATTTATAATGTTAAAAACTTCTTGGTTATCTCCCTCAAATATGACATTTCTATATTCCATTATCCAAATGTGTTTTATACCTATAAGAAGACTTTGTATTTCAGCTATTAATGGTGACTCTACTAGTGTACCTGTTGCCTGTCCAGCTCCAGCAAAATAACCATCTTTGTTACGGAGAATCCAGCCCACATGTGTACTAGACACTTGATTTGAAAATGTTGCATCGTGATTGCATTTTATATAACTCACAGGCGGTTTTTGCCAAGCATTTAGCTGTGATTTCTTGTCTTTAGGTGTTGATAAACTATTATTAGAGGTCCAATCTCCCGCTTCTGATTGTGCTCTTTGATAGATAAGCATTGCTGGTGTGGATTTATGTTGAAAGTACAATCTATTTCTAGCTTTCTAGATCTCCCACAATAAGAACCAAGGTGTTGTTCGAGTACTTGCTGAACCTTTATTCATCTGGTAATAATCGAATAATTGCTTCAACTTCTCTTCAATATTGGGTTGAGGTACTATTAAACTGGCATTGGGGGTACAAATTAACTTCCATATATCCGCTATAAAAAGACATACAAACAACATATGATCCAATGTCTCCGGGACTTGACAGTGATCACAATTACCATTAAAAAAGCATGTCTTCGATGAAGTTCAACTTTTACTAGTAATGTATTACTAATAACTCTCCACAAAAGTGTTTCATTTGTGGCCTGATATTTAGATTCCAACTATGGGCCTGCAACGATATCACATTTGCTGATATATTGTGTACCAAATTTGCAGTTATAGGAGCCATAGATGCGTGATAACCTGACGTTACTGTATATTCACCATCTCTTGTGTGTCTCCAACCAATACAATTAGGAACATTCTGATGTGTTAATTTCATTACCTTGATTATTGGTACATCCTCTTCATGAATAAGAGAATTGATGATTTCCTGATTCCAGGACATTGCTTTGATTAATAAGATAGTCAACATTTAAATCCCTATCAAATACCGCATATCTTGCTCTAGGTGCTCTTGGAGGTATCATATTAAGCCATGTATCCGACCATAAAGAAATTGTTCTGCCATTACCAACCAAGAATCTTAACCCATCTTTAATAAGATTCTTCCATATAAAATTGATCTCCAACCAAATGAGGCTTGAGAACCATCTGTTGAATTTTTTGAGAAGTATCGCCCTTTTAGTGTCTTTGCCAACATACTTAAAGGATATTTGAGAACTCTCCATGTTTGTTTTGCTAATAAAGCATCATTAAGTCTTTCCTAATCTCTAAATCCTAATCCCCCATATTGTTTTGAAGAACACATTGATTCCCAACTCATCCAATGCATAGATATCGATGAATTTGAATTGCCTTTACTCCACTAGGATTTCACAACTTCTCTCTAAATCTCATTACAAATGTCTTTAGGTAGTTTAAAACAGCTCATGGCATATAAAGGCATCGATAATTCAATATATTTTAACAATATCTCTTTTCCAGCAAGAGACAAAGATTTCTTCGACCAATGAGAAGTTCTATGTTTAAGCTTTCCACAATATAATTGACTATATATTATGTTATTGGAGACGTTTTTTTATCTAACACCGTATAATATTAATTTAGGATAAAATATTTAGACTACGTAGGAACCAACTCTCCGTAAATCCCACTCGATTCAAAAGAATGTTCATAAAGCTCTCTTAAAAACATTTTCATTTTATTTTATTTTTAAATAAAAAAATGGAAAAATTCAACAAAATACCAACTCAACCACACAAAAATCGGGTAAAATACCCGACCCAACTGCATTTGGGTATTTTAATTTGAAATTAAAATTAAAGTGGTTTAGTATACCAAACCCATTAATTTGGATTTTGGTTTGTCTCCCTTTTATTCAAAATCCCTAAGTTTTTGAGATTAACTTGGTGTTCTTAGGTTTTTTCATCTTTCAAAAACCGCAAATCCACTTCTCCACTATCCCAATTTCATTTGATTTCTACTCGTTTTCCCTTTGTTATGGACTCATTTGCGATTTCCATTTTCTCTATTGCCGATTTTCTTAAGGTAAACTTTGATTATCTGGGTTTGTCAGTTTCGGGATAACTAGGTTTTTGTTTTGTGAGTTTAATTTGAGTTGTATTCTCTCTGTTTTTTTGTTGCAAAATTCGAGAAAATGGCACCACGTACAAAGAATGTGAACATTCTGCTTATTCGAGACATGTACCAAGCAGAGGCTTCGACGGCAACGGGAAAGGACCAAGAAAAGGCTTCGGCGACGGTGGAGGTAGCAGAGGCGTCAGACTCATCATCAGAGACATCTAAAGAGGTAAGGTTAATTGGATAACTAAAATAACTCGGATGAATAGAATAAATAGGATAACTAGTATAACTACGTTAACTAGATAAGTAAAACAAAAGGAGATTTCTAGGTTAATTGGTTTAACTAGGATAACTATGTTACTGGGAATAACTAGATATAACTTGGGGTAACTATGTTTAACATGTTTAACTAGGTGTAACTAGAATAACTACGTTAACTGGGAATAACTAGGAATAACTTGGGGTAACTATGTTTAAAGAGTTTAACTAGGTGTAACTATATTATCTGGGTTTAACTAGGTTTAATAATAGGAATAACTGGAAAAATTGGCCAATGATTTTTGTTTTTTTTGTAGCTTGGTGAGCCAATGCAATTGCTTTCTTTTTGGTTCCAACCAGACCAATTCAAGCGGTATCCGAAGATCCAAACACGATGTCATATTAAAGATGTCGTGGAGTTAATTAAAGGCCTAGGGGGAGCCGAACTAAAGTGCTTTGAAGAGCATTCGCAATTCATGCATTTTTCCACATGCCTTTGGAGAATAACCATAGGCTTTTGGGGTTGTGGACACCTGTAGTACGAACATCAAAGACGGAAAACCACCGCGAACTATGGTTTATGGTAAATGGCGTCCTAATTCGATACTCGATGAGGGAGAACGGACTGATATCGGGGTTACACTGTCATCAATACCCTTCGAATTACAAGAATTTGGGTAGTTTAAAATTTGTTGAGAAACATTTTGAAAATGGTGTGAAGCCTGTGGTGGATCAAGTTTCTGAAATGTTGTTGTCGATGCTGAGGTCATCTAGGGATAAGCTGAAGATGGCAATATTGTACTTCTTAGCAACTGTCATCTATGGGAAAGTAAAAACTGGATGTATTGATTCATTCATTTTTTAGATTGTGAATGACTTCAACGTGTGCTCCTTATTTCCTGTGGGGAAGATTCACGTTCGAAGATACGATTAGGGAGGTGTTCAAGCTAATGGAACGCTTTGAGAATCAGGTCAATAAGTCGGTTATTATACCCGGCTTCATAGTGCCCATAGAGGTAAAAAATTTTTTGGATTCATAATGTAATTGTATAACTGAGATAACCATGAATAACTTGCTCAATTATTGTGTAGATTTTTCCATTTGAATGCATTAGCGCTTTGAATAATGAGTTTCGGGAAGCAGCCGAAGCTTCATCCAGATATTTCCCAAGGATGTGCAAAGGCAAATTTACTAAATAAGGAAGCAAAGGATATCATCTATCCAATATCTACAACACGTTGGATAAAACGAAGATATGAATTACTTGTGTTGAATAACTAGGAATAATTGGGATGACTTTGAGTAACTTGGAATAACTTTGAATAACTTGGTATAATATCTGGATTTTTCATGAAATATTCAGCATTTTGGAGGCTGATGAAGGAGAAGAAGAGATGCTGTCTACCATTGTAGAAGACCACGCTTTCACGGAAGATATGGAGATGGATAAACCCGATCCAATTCCTGACAAGTGGTCAAAAATTCTTAAGAGAGAGGAATCCTCGATTGGATGGGAGGATTTGATGAAAATAGACATTGAAAAATGGGTTGAAATTGTCACACCGGTTCTTCAAGTTGAAGGCGCTTAACAAAACGTCCAACAAGAGTCTCATGATGGCTTAGCACAATTAGAGGCAAAATTGTTGGGACGTTTAGACGAAATGGAGAAGAAGGTGGAAAACATGGTTGATCAAAAAATGAAAGAGATGAACTAAAGAATTAAGAGAATTGAAGATTTTTTTTCTTCAAGAGGATTATGGAGACTACCGTGAAGGTACTTGATATTTTTTCTTTCATTACTCTTTGATTGCTTTCTCTTTATAAATTTTTAATTTCTTTATCTATTTCAATTAGGGTCACATCATTGGGGAATTGATCTTATTTTCGAAGAGGGAACTGGTACGGGTGGAGAACATGATGATGTTATAGAGGAGAAAACTGGTACGCAAGATGGAGAAGAAGTCTTTGACGCATTACTTAAGGCTGCTGCCGAGGGGGAAATTTATGATTAGAATTCGCATATGCACGCATTTTGGAGATTTTTAGGACTTTTAGGAGTTTTCAGGAAGGTTTTGTGAGAATTCAGAAAAGCAGCACTCAACCTGAAATGGAGCACCACTTAGCTTGGAATGGACTGACACTCAACTATATCGATCCCAGCTTCAACCTGGATTGATCTCAGCTCACTCTTGCATCGATCCCAGATCGATCCCGCAACACATTTCTGGATCGATCCCAAGCAACTTTTGGATCGATCTCAGCTACAACATATGGATCGATCCCAAATCACTTCTGGATCGATCCAGATCAATCCCAGCACACGCCCAGATCGTTCCCAGCACACGTCCATATCGATCCCGCATCAAACTTCTGGATCGATCCCACCACTCAACACCAGATCGATCTCGTTCAAGCCACATATAAGCTGGATCGATCTCAAGCTTAACTTCTGGGTCGATCCCATTCAAGCTTCCCCAGCTCATATCGATCTCGCACTTACCAACTCGAGTCAAACATGCTCCGACCCAACCAACTCAATTCTGAAGTGGACCTGACCTTGATCAGAGCCAATGATTAGTTTTTGTCTTTAGTGCGATTTAGGGCTTTTCTCTGAACACTATAAAAGCCCTAATTCGCCTCCTTTTGCACAAGTATTGTTTTCTTTCCTTTTTAGGTTTTGTCTTAGGTTTTCATTATCCTTGGTTGTTCTTTATGTTCTTAGGTGTAAAACCCATAAACTTTCAAGTTTATGCTAATCTTCTGTTTTTCCTTTACTTTTCCGCTTAGCTTTAGGTTGTTGTTCACTTGGTGCATGTTGATCTCTAATTTTTGTTTTTAATCTTGTGTTTTTAGCTTGATCACTTTCTGGGTTAGTTAATGTTCTATTGTTGTTCTTACTTCTATGGGTTTGAGTTCTTGCTGTTCTTGCTATTTAACCTTAGATCTGCATGTTTAGCTTTGAAGTTATGAAATCTGTTTTCTCTGTTTTACTTCCATGAGTAGTGAGTAGTTCCTGAAGTTCCCGAGGATGGAGTAGACTAGGGTTGATGTCCTGATCTCACCTTAGGCACCTAAGCTTGTGTGAAAACTTACATCCCTTATGTTTCATTGTGCTTAATGCTGGTTTCTTTCACGCCAATCGAAATCTGATCTTGGACATTTCAGCGCCCGAAAGCGTTCTATGAAATATCTGATCATGGTGATTTTAGAGATTAGTCTATACTTACGCAACGCCCTAGATGCTTAGGATATGCATCGCAACTTAGGGGTTGGATGACTAGGGGGATTTTTGGTTTTGGTAGGTTGTTGCTTAATGCCTTCTAGGTAGTGTACCGTTAACGGAGTTAGGTCTGGTGATTGCTTAGGTTGATTACATTTATCAAGGGATTGGACTTGGTTACTTATGAACCTATCGTTTAGGGATAGCTTACTGATTGTTTGAGGTATGTTAGGTGCTTAGGTATATTGGGATAGATCTCTGGTTGATGATCCTTAGTCCTCAGGAACTGCTTTACATTTGTTTACATCTTTCACTCTCTCTGCTTTTACTCTGTTTTTGCATCTTAG
>OVBE01009887.1:0-15575 GCA_900406425.1 Iberis pinnata
TCATCTTTACTCCTTAACATGTCCTTGACCAAATGATTTCATTGAAGGCACATGACTCGATCCATGGTTCCTAATTAATGAATGTTAGAAGGACAAATGAATTTGAATGCATTGTGGAAGTTGTAATTTGTCTGTGATGAATTGTGATGAGTATGGCTAGAGTTTTTAAGTATGATGAACTTAGGATTGCATTCTAGAACTAGTAACCAAGAAATTAACATTACCTGTGTTTGCAGCATGTTTTGGTTATGAGTTCCCATTTTCAAACCTCACTCCCATACTTTTGAATTACTTGCTTGAGGGCAAGCAAAGATTTAGTTTGGGGAGTTGATGACTCTGAATTTTCATGGATTTTAAATATTAATTAGCATCAATTCTGAGGTCTAAAAGCGTGCATAGATCACATTTATAGTTTATTTTAGTAATTTTATGATATTTAGGACTTTTGCATTAGAATTTGCATATGCACGTTGAAGATTTTTCAGGACTTTCAGGAGTTTTCATGAAGGATTTGTGAGATTTCAGAAAAGCAGCACTTAACATTGAATGGAGCAGAACTTAGCATGGAATAGACTGGATCTACCTTAGGACCAAAGCGGGATCGATCTCAGCACATGCCTGGATCGATCTCAGCCTTTTCTCATATCGATCCCACTGCCTATTCTAGATTGATCTGAGATCGATCTTGTGGCTCTACTTAGATCGATATGAGATTGATCTCACCTTACAATCTAGATTGATCCAAGATCGATCCCAACAGCTCCAGATCGATCCCATCAACAGCTCCAGATCGATCCCATCTTAGCCTGGATCTCTCTCTCTCTCTCTCTCTCTCTTTCTCTTTCTCTCTCTCTCAAAAGAACCTATGAAGTCTCAAACGAAGCTAAGGAAGTACATGGCAGTGAAGCAAGACTAAGAAGGACGCAAGGTAAGATCGATCTCACCTTTTTCTGGATCAATCTCAGGCACTCAATGCCTATATCGATCCCAATCTCAGATGCACCTTAGACACATCTCAGTTGGATCGATCTCATGCAAGCGTCCCTAGCTCTGATCGATCACGCACTTACAAACTCGAAGTCAAACACGCTCCGACCCGACCAACTCAAATCCAGATAGCACCTGAACCAAGGCCCAAGATCCAAGAAAATGATTAGCATTTTGTCTTTAGTTCGAATTAGGGCTTTTCTCTGAACACTATAAAAGCCCTAATTCGCTTCCATTTGCATAAAGCTTAGTTTTTCTTTCCTTTTTAGGTTTTAGTCTTAGGTTTTTTTCTTTGGTTATTCTTCGTGTTCTTGGTGTAAAAACCAGATTTCTTTCAAGTTCTTAGTTAATCTACTGTTTTTCCTTTGATTTCTTGCTTAGCTTTAGGTTGTTGTTTAGTTTGTGCATCTCTATTTTCATTTTAAGCTTTAATCTTCTATTTTAGTTTACGGTTTTATTGTTGTTCTTCATTTATGGGTTTGTGTTCTTGCTGTTCCTCATATGTTTTTCCTAGATCTACATGTTTACCTTTGAAGTTATGTTTTCTGTTTCATCTGCTTCTACTCCCATGAGTAGTGAGTAGTCATGTAAGTTCCTGAGGATGGGGGTAGACTAGGGTTGATGTTCTGGGTTTTCCTTAGTACCTGTTCGTAATGCTGATTGTATTTCTATCTGGAAGGGACTGAAAACCTGTCGTTAGGCCTTTCAACACCGGAAGGTGAGTCATTGAAGGTGTCCGGACCTAGGTGATTTCAGAGATTCGTTTTCCCCTTCTAAGGCATTAGATGTTTGGTAAGATTATTGACTAAAGTAGTTGTCGTTAATGCCTACTAGGTAGTCACCGTCTATGACGGCAGTTGAGTCTGTGATTGCTTTGCTTGAGATTGGTTGCCAAGGAATTGGATTGTATATGTTACTGTTGTCTAGGGGTTAGCTCATTGAATGAGGTCTGTTAGATACTTAGGTAGCCCAGGATGAATTCCTTAGTCAATTACCCTTTGTCCTCAGGAACTGCTTTACATTGCTTGCACCTTTCACCTTCTTTTCTTTTGCTCTGTTTGTACATTTGAACCTTTTATGCTTCTTTTTATGTTTATGCATTTTATGATTATTGCACTTAGGACCTTTTAGCAACAACCCCTTTTAACACTTAGTTTTACTTTAAAGCATCAATTGCATCCATATTTCTTAGTACATTCCCATTATGGATTGACAACTCATCTATACTACAATGATGGGTAATTGATACCTAGTAGGACCAAAAAACCCTACTATCACTTTACAGGATATATATTTGGAGCAAAAGAAGCTGAGTCGGTGGAACATGTTCCAAGACCGGAGAATAAGAAAGCTAGTTAAATAAGTAAAGAAGCTGACGTCCATCATTCTCAAGAGGACAACTTGTAGGTGATGTCGAGCTGACGTCTGTTTTGATCAACAACCCCTGCCGTAATAGTCTAAAGGATTATTTTCAAGAGAGTATAGACGTAGAGGAAGAAGCATCTAGACGACACTCTTAGCATGGCGGTGAAGGTTCGAGCCAATCCACTACACTTCCACCACAGAGTTTAGTTGATGCGCCAAGACGACAAAGACGGCAAAGGAAAATGCCGACACCACCAACTCTCGTTTCTGACAACAAGTGTAACACCTCCGATCACGACTAGAAGGGAAGCGTTACTTTGATTTTATACTTAGGAGAATTATTAGAGGTTCGAAACAAATACGAAAATTGAACAAAACGACCAAGTACGAATCCCGTCTTAACGCCATTAAAGGCTTGCCAACCCAAATGTTGTTAAGCCGTTAATACTGTCCGGACCAAACTATGTATCATACGAAACCAAGTTTATATTCAAACATAATTTCTTTATTTTAAAAAAATATTTACAGAGTATATATTACATAAGTTTGGCCACAAGCCTAACGCTCAAAACGTACATGTACAAGCAAAACATATAATTTTACAAAAGGCTACACAATCTACAGACGGCAACCTATTGTTCCTTTAATCCCTTTAAAGCCTTTTATGGTTTCCTGCAAAAGAGAGTGAGATGTGAGAAACTATTAAGCTCAGTGAGTTCGGGTCTCTAACCTGCACCAATAATTCCCCCAAAATTCCCAACATATAATACAATCAACAAGCATAATATTAAATCGATTAATGCTTAAATTTTTGTAGTAAATTTTAATAATTAATATTCTTAGCGTTTGATATCCTTAACAATCTACAAAATAACCATTTGACATCATCTCAATCACTTGAAACCACAAAGGCTTAACAAGTGACAATGATTCGATTACTCACATCGACACCATCTCAATCACACCACAAGTGACAATGGTCCGATCACTCTCATCGACACCATCTCAATCACACAACAAGTGACATACGGTTCGATTCCACAATTCCACACAAATCCAAACTCTCAACAAGGCATATCAACACGCTTAATTAATTATTCCGTACGTTTTTAGTGCATGATTAAATTTATTTTCTGCATCATTCTAACTTCCATTGCACACTACATCCAACCCGTATAAACTAACTAATCATCAAAAAATCACACAAAAAATCACAAAGCAATCAAAACTCAAGAAATCTCTATTACGCAGCTCAAACATAAACCACAACTCACCTTAATATCGTTTGGTTTGGGTTCAGATGGATTGTCTAAAATTGATCTATGTGTGATCTAAGATAGGTCCGGATTCTCCCTGGCTTGTTCCTAAACATGAACTGATCTTGCTTCTTGATTTCAATTTTTGCTGAGCTTTGCTAATGGTTTCTTTTTGTGTAGGAAAAATGGAGGATCTTGGGCGTTTTTATAGA
Source organism: Iberis pinnata (assembly GCA_900406425.1). Classification (NCBI taxonomy): domain Eukaryota; kingdom Viridiplantae; phylum Streptophyta; class Magnoliopsida; order Brassicales; family Brassicaceae; genus Iberis; species Iberis pinnata. Next base: position 3,821 of record OVBE01009887.1, read on the forward strand.
GTGGAAGCAAGCTGGTGGTAGCAGCTTGGGTTACTTATAAGGAAGGAAATCAAGGTGGTGTGTGAGCTGCTTGTAATTCTTCTAAGGAAGGAAACAAGGTGTGTTAGCTGCGTGTTTCACCAACTAGCTCGGGTGCTTGTGCCCAACACACGCACACACAGCCTTCCCACGAGGTTAACCAGCTCAATGAGCATCCTGAGCAGGCACTCATGCTGCTTAACCAGCTGCACCAAACACGCACACTACACGGTCCCGTCATCGGCTCTTGTGGTTCAAGACTCAACTTCACGAACCGATCAAACTACGATATTTCCCAACCAGCTTACGATACTTAGTTCGTAAGTTAACGTAATTCAAATGGTTCTTGAGTTTTCTCGAGATTATTAGCTTACCCAAACTAGGAAGGTTATCATCCATAACGGTTTTTGGTACGTTCGTTCTGCACATTCTCGTGCGGGTCACTACCTTCTCCCCCCCCCCTTATTAGAGTTCATCCTGAATTTGGAATGTTTACGATCCTTAAGCTTCTTCGAACAACTCAGACTATTGCGCTCTAAACTTTTCTTCATTTTTCCTTGTAGTTACAAGTCTGTGGTTTTTTCCCCAAAATACTTGGACTTGCGAGATATCTCGGTTCTTTAACTTTTTCACTCGCCTTTCTCCAACTCTTATAGGTCTTTGGGGGTAAGTAAGGTTAGTTCGAAGATATTATATTCTTTCAGGTTCAATCTCGTTTGGATCTCAAACATGCTTCCTTAACATCAATACATGGAATACCGGATGAAGCGCCATGTCTGAGGGAAGTTCTAATCGATAAGCTAACTCTCCAACTCTTCCAAGTATTTGATATGAACCAATGAAACGTGTAACTAGCTTCCCAACCTTAATCGCATGCCATGACTCGATGGAACGGTTATTCTTCCTTTCAAAAGTAATGTTCCATCATCTTCTAGATGATATTCATTAACATTCATTTGGTATGGAGCGTTTAACTCATCTATTATCACTTTCAACTTGGAATCTTCTTTTTGTTGTTCTAGGATTCGTTGAATGAGGCCAGCTTGATTAACGGCATGAAGTCCCAACGGCTCACTACTTTCTCCTTTTAATGCTGATAATTCTACCATCTTGAATTCCCTCGTTAAAGCTTCCAAATCGGTCACCACAGTAGCATCTTTCCTTTGACGACTTAACGCATCCGCCACAACATTAGCTTTTCTGGGATGATAAAAGATCATAAGATCATAGTCCACAACGAAATCCATCCATATTCTTCATCTTAAGTTTAGATCATGTTGAGTAAAAGATACTTAAGACTTTTATGATCAGTTTGGACTTCCACTTCTTTGTCGTATAAGAAAGATCTCCAAATCTTAAGGACAAAAACTACAGCGGCGAATCCTAAGCAATGGGTTGGATAATTCTTTTCATGCTTTCTCAACTGTCGCGATGCATAAGCAATCACTTTATCACCTTGCATTAACACACATCTCAAACCCACTTTCGAGGCATCCATATAAACGGTGAAAGGTTTGCTTAGTTCTGGAAAGGATAAAACTGGTGATGAAATTAACCCTTGGTTTAAATGAGTGAACGCTTTTTCCGCTTCTTCGGTCCATTGGAAATTTACTCCTTTTCCGGTTAATCGAGTTAAAGGTTTAGCCACACTCGAGAAGTTCTTCACAAACGTTCTATAATAACCGGCTAGACTCAAGAAGTTTCTCATTTCCGTTGTGTTTTTCGGTTGCGGCCATTCTTGCACCACTTTAATCTTTTATGGATCAGCGGAGACTCTTTCTTTGGATACTCGATGGCCCAAAAATCTGATCTCTATTTTCCATAAATTACACTTGCTAAACTTAGCAAAAAGCTTTTGACTTCTCAAACTTTCCAACACCAATCTTAAATGCTTCTCGTGATCTTTGACACTATGCGAGTATATGAGAATATCATCGATGAAAATGATGACAAAATCATCTAATTACTCTCGGAACACTTCGTTCATGAGTCTCATGAAGGGTGTTGGTACGTTAGTCAAAACGAACGGCATCACAACAAACTCATAATGCATGTAACGTGTTCTGAAAGTGGTTTTTCGAATATCAGTATTGGAGATTGGGATTTGATGATATCCAGATGCTCAATCAATCTTTCAGAACCAACTTTTGCCTTGTAGTTGATCAAGTAACTCATCGATTCTCGGTAGTGGGTACTTCTCTTTAATCGTTACGTTTTTGATCCCTATATAATCAATACATAATCGCATTCTTCCATCTTTATTTTTCACAAAACAAACTGGAGCGCCTCATGGCGATGAACTTGGTCGAATGAAACCCTTGCTCATAAGGTCTTATAATTGTTTTTTTAACTCTGCAAGTTAAGCTGGAGCCATTCGATGTGGTGCCTTTGCTATTGGAGCTGCACCAGGTTCGAGAGTTATGGTGAAAGGATCTTCTTGAAATGGCGGTAATCCTTCCAACGGTTTAACTACATCCTGAAATCTCTTGCTACCGTTATCATCTCCCGATGCTATTCATTTTCCAAAACATCTTCGACTGTGGTCAAGACTATGTATCATACGAAACCAAGTTTATATTTAAACATAAAGTCATTGTTACATAAAAACATTTACAAAGTATATATTATATAAGTTTGGCCACGAACCTAACGCTCAAAACGTACATGTACAAGCAAAACATATAATTATAAAAAAGGCTACACAATCTACAAACGGCAACCTATTGTTCCTTTAATCCCTCTAAATCCCTTTATGATTTCCTACAAAAGAGAGTGAGATGTGAGTAATTACTAAGCTCATTGAGTTCGAGTCCATAACCTGCACCAATAATTCCCCAAAAATTCCTAACAAATAATACAATCAACAAGCATAATATTAAACAGATTAATGCTTAAGTTTTCGTACTAAATTTTAATAATTAATATTCTTAGCGTTTGATATCCTTAACAATCCACCAAAACCATTTGACACCATCTCAATCACTTGAAACCACAAAGGCTTAACAAGTGACAATGGTTCGATTACTCACATCGACACCATCTCAATCACACCACAAGTGACAATGGTATGATCACTCTCATCGACACCATCTCAATCACACCACAAGTGACAATGGTTCGGTCCCATAATTCCACACAAATCCAAACTCTCAACAAGGCATATCAACACGCTTAATTAATTATTCCATACGTTTTTAGTGCATGATTAAATTTATTTTCCGTATCATTCTAACTTCCATTCCATACTACATCCAAACCATATAAACTAACTAACCATCAAACAATCACACAAAAAAATCACAAAGCGATCAAGACTCAATAACTCTCTCTTTCGCAACTCAAACATAAACCGCAAATCACCTTAATTCCATTTGGTTTGGGTTCTGATGGCTTGCCTAAAACTAATATGTGTGTTATCTAAAGACAGGTTCGGATTCTCCCTTGCATGTTCCTAAACACGAAATGATCTTTCTGCTTGATTTTGATTTTTTGCAGAGCATTGATAATGATTTCGTTTTGTGTAGGAAAAATGGAGGGTCTTGGGTTTTTTTATAGAGTGGAAGCAAGCATGTGGCAGCATCTTGGGTTACTTCTAAGGAAAGAAATCAAGGTGGTGTGTGAGATGCATAGAATTCTTCTAAGGAAGGAAACAAAGTGTGTGTGCTGTGTGCTTCACCAACTAGCTCGGGTGGTTGTTCCTAACACACGCACACACAACCTTGACACAAGGTTAAGTAGCTCAATGAGCATCCCGAGTAGACACTCATGTTGCTTAACCAGCTGCACCAAACACACACACTGCACGGTCCCTTCATCGATTCTTGCAGTTCGGGATTTAACTTCACGAACCGATCAAACTACGGTATTTCCCGACTAACTTATGATACTTAGTTTGTAAGTTAATTTAATTCAAATGGTTCTTGAGTTTTCTCGGGATTACTAGCTCACCAAAACTAGCAAGGCTATCGTCCATAACAGTTCTCGGTACGTTCGTTCTGCACATTCTTTCGGAGTTCATGTGCGGGTCACTACAACGAGTCCCCAGGTTTCTCTTCCGACTAGGAAGCCTATGATCTCACATTACATTACTATTGAGTTACCACTTATTCACCTTGTAAGTACATGCGTTTAAGATTTTGTTTCTCTTTTCCGTCCTTTCCTCCAAATGTTTCTTACACAAGGGATCGTGTGAATTAAGTTTGGGGGAGGGACCGTAGCTAATCTAGTTTCGATTTTGTTCTTATCATGCATTGTTGCATTGTAGATAGTTAAGCTTTATAAAAACCTACAAAACCAAAAAGTTTCAAAAATCTAAAAAACGCATTTCATTTAGTTTCGTTTAGAACTTTGCATTAGGTCGCATTTGCATAGGAGAACAATGATGAAATTTCCTTGTAAATATGTTGCTTTATTAATTGATGTCGTTGATTTAGTTATTAGTTGTCTATTTCTTGCTAGTCGAATCTGACTAAGATTGAACCTTGCTTGGAATGTGAAATTGCATGATCTTTACCTTTCTGAAGAAGGTTGTGATCTGAATTTTATCTCTATCTATTAGAACCTGAATTTGATTTTTAATTATCATGTTTATGCATTGGATTTAAACTCATGGATAGAATATACATACTTGGACTATCTTTCACCACTTTTGCCACTCTTGTTATTCCAAGTAGATTCCCTACCTTAAACTAGCTTTCTTTCAAGCCATTTATCTATTACTGAGTGTTAGGCCTTTTTCCGGAATGAGCTTGGTAGAAAGTGTTAGGTTTGAACTGACAAGAATTGAATATCATGTAGTTCTAGTTCACGATTTTTGGACTAAATAGGATTAGTTTGGGAATCGACTCGGGATAATTGAGAGAATTGGGAAAAGGAAAGAAAGGTTTTAACAAAAGTAGAAAGGGATAAAGAATGTTTAAGATAGCTTAGGAGGGGAACAATAAGAGAAAAAGAAAATGGTATCATCTAGTAAAGGATTTGGGAAGAAAGAGAAAAATGGAAAAAAAGTTTGGCTTAGTGCAAAACAGAATTGTAGAGTACAGAGGCAAAAGCCCAAGAAATGATAAGAGAATGAAAAAAGAATGGACGCCATAGATCTTTAAAGTCAAATAATTATCAATCCGCTAGAATTGAATGGAAAGTGAGCCCTCTCCTAAGCTAAGTAGTGATGACAAAATAAAGAAAAGGAATAAGAACCAAGATAGTTGCTTTGGCATTTCAAGGGTAGAGATATGATACATCTTCACGTTCGAGATTGGAAAGCTTTTGGGTTTATGGGTAGATGAGATCATTTTATTGTATGCATCTAAGTTTTCTCACCTTTAGCATTGTACTATAGCTCATTTCCTTTTTGAGTGATCCTCGTTTTGAATAAACAACCGCAGCATAAAGAGACCATTTTTTCTCTTAAACCAGTCCCTCAACCAAATGAGTTCAATAAAATTGTATAACTTGATTCATGGTTTCCACTTAATGAATGTTAAAGAGATGAATGGATTTGAATGTGTGTGGAAGTTAGGATTGATCTCAATTAAGCTTTGATGAGTATGGAAAAGATTTTTAAGTAAGATGGGATTGGTATGCACTTTAGAACGATTAACTTGGAAATTAACATCACTTGTTTTAGTAGCATAATTTGGTTCAGAGTCTCCACTTTCAAATTTCTTCTCCAGACATATGAATTACTTGTTTGAGGGAAATCAAGGATTAAGTTTGCGGAAGTTGATATCTTTACCTTTTATGCTTTTTAACATTGATTTTGATTCTATTCGAGGTTTTTTAGCTTGCATTTAGGTCTAGATAGGTCGCATTTTGCATATTATTGCATATTTCAGGTGTTTAAGAAGTGTGGAGTTGAATTGGAATCAAAACCAATGAGAAATGATCAAAAAGGAGCTCAAAAGATGCAAAAAGGATAGTGCAAAGGTCATACCAGTTTGATGCACCGGGGGGAGCAAACCGGTATAGAAGAAGAAAAGAAATTTGAAGACTGTACCGGTTTGATGCATCGGTTTACATCAAACCAGTATTAATTCTTCAAAATCCAGAGACTTGGCGCGTTTAGTTGCACCATTTTGTGCAAACCGGTAAAACTGCTCGAAGACTCATACCGGTTTTTGAAAACCGGTATGAGAAAAAAAAAAGTCAACATTTTCTTACCCTTTTCAAAAAAGACCCATTTTTATTTTGGTTGACCCATTTGTTTAGGGTTAAACTTATTCCTTTTTTAGGATACTATATAAGCTTTTAGACTTAATTTTGAGAGTTTATCTTTGATTTTCTCAAGAACATTTTGTAATCCTTTTGAATATTAGCTTATTTTAAGTTTGATTTCTTGTTTTGATTGCTTTTATCTTATCAAATCTTCTTCTAATCATGATTCATCACATCTCTAACCTTGAATTTTGTGATTTCTCAATGATTAGTGAGTAGTTCCTTAATAATAAGTAAATGGTTAGGTAGATTAGGTTGATTAAGTGATGAAATATGGTGTTTAGGATTTAGTTTTCTTAAATCTTCATGCAGTAGATTCTCTTAATGCTAGATTTGACTTTATCAATTAAATCTAGAACATAGGAAAGTTTATTGACCGAAAGTTGTTCGATGAAATTTCATGAACCAATCATTGTGTGTTAAATGAGGCCTAACCAAGAGAATTGTGTTAGTTAGTTTAGTGGTTTAGCATAAATTGGAACTTGATGTTTCATAATTGTGTGATTATCCAAGAGTTTGTCTTAATTGCATGATTAGGAGAATGATTAGTGTCATGAGAGTGGATTAGTCTATCTATGAGAATTTTAGACCAAGGATTAATTTAATAGTTAGCATTAAACATCATAGGATATCACTTAATCATTCTAATCAATAACATATATCATTTTCTTAGCCTTTTATTATTGAATTTAAGTTTACGTTTTAGTTTATTTTTGTTAATCCTGTTGACTTTTGTTTGATTTTGTTTGTTTTTACATAATTGAATGTTACAAATGCTAAATCTTATAGCTTAGACTAAATAAAATTCTAAAGGACTAGTGTATTGACATTTCTTGAATTGGATTGATCCTTAAGTATTACAATGATATAAATAAACTTAAGACGTTTGCTTAGACGTAGGATTGGGAAATTCTTGTTTATCAAAGGAGAAAAGTGTAACGGCTAGAAATGGCTAGGAGCAGAGAGAGAAAGAACTTTTCTAATGTCGTATATATTACGTTCTAGAGTAACTTCTTTTTTTATCTATCTTTCTTTGATTCAAGCCTTCTTATTAATCTCTAAAACATTGTTTCCTGCTAAAGATCATCTTGATTTCTTAAGACTTTTTTATCTTGTTTTGGTCACTAAAATCAATTTTAGCTTTTAAATCTCTTGTATTAAAACTTTTAGTTTGATTAATGAAATTTACATTCTTATATATTTATAAACAACTAATGACAATATTATTAGAGGACCTAACACAAAAACCAAATGGCCCATATAATTAATATATATATATATATATATATATATATATTAATAATTTATGAGAATTAACGGTAGATATAACTTTAAGAGATATTTTCAAGAAACTCTTCACCCTCACCCTTTCTATTATATCAGATTAATCAAATCATATTTGATCTTGGTGTTCTTTATTTCATCATAGTTTTTTTTTTAGTTTCTTGCACAATAAATCTCATTGAACTATTTCATTTTCCATATTTATTTCAATCTTATCTTGTCTTGAAATTGCTTTCATGGTATTAGAGAATCCAACACGAAACTCAATAACCAATTTATATATATGAATATTATGAGAATATTGGATGTAATTTGAGAGTTGTTTCCAAGCAACTATTCACAATTTCTATTATATGAGGTTAATTAAATCATATTTGATCTTGCTGTTTTTCATTTAAGGAAAACTTCTCCTCAAACTCAAGTGAATTACCATGGTGTCCAGTTTTATCCTTCTGTTGTGAGGTTCCGAAGATATAAAGATGTAAAAGAACAATTTTTGATTCAGGAGAGTACTCGTTTGTTAGGTAAAAAAATTGAAGTAAAATCTGATTTTTTGTTGGGTTTGGCGACATATTTCGTAGTATTTTAATTGTTTCACCTTGTATTAGTGTGTCCAAATTTTGTAATGGTTTTGTGTGAGATGAAATAGTTGTCGACAAAAATAGTTTCAATGAGCTATTATTTCATCACACTGAGGGAGAATTGAAACTAGGTGCTTGAGACTCAACTAGAGGGACTTTGCCACTTGAACTAGGAGCACCCAGCTTATTATTTCTATCTTATTTAGCTTATCTGAGCACCAAATCTATTTTGTCTTGAAAATATTTTCAGATATGTCATCTCAGATGTCACATCGATGTAAGATCAATCAATCAAATATATCCTCAAGATTAATTTATACACGGTGGGTTAGTACAATGCAAACCCATAAATTAACAAACAAATACTTGACAAAAAAAAAACAATGCTTTAGACGGAGCATTCGCATATATACAAATTTACATATATATACGTTGTATAAATACATATTTAACATATAATATGAAGAGATATATAAAGTGAAAAGGAGCTTATGTGGAATAAAAGGTACTTTAAGAAGCAAGGAAGTAAGTGGGGGAATCTGATAATGGAGATTATATATAAAGAGGAAGAAGGTGGCATGAGTTTGGTCATAACTTCAAAGTTTTCTCCCAACCAAAGAGTAAGTGGGTAACCTCGAAGCTAGTCCAAACTAGTGGGAGGTTGATCTACGTACATTCTAAGTTTGTAAATCCAAATCCAAAACGTTAAAGAGAAATGGCTCGTGGAAAGATTCAATTGAGAAGGATTGAGAACCCGGTTCACAGACAAGTGACGTTTTGCAAGAGGAGAACCGGTCTTCTCAAGAAGGCTAAGGAGCTCTCTGTGCTCTGCGATGCTGAGATCGGTGTTGTGATTTTCTCTCCTCAGGGCAAGCTCTTTGAGCTCGCTACCAAAGGGTATATATATATATATTATTCTCATTTTGTATTATGTTATTATATATATAGAAGATTACATATAAATGAAAATTTGATTGAAAACTCAAAACTAGAACAATGGAGGGGATGATTGATAAGTACATCAAGTGTACTGGTGGTCGTCGTGGTTTTTCTTCAGCTACTTTTACTGCTCAAGAACAACTTCAACCTCCAAATCTTGTACGTCTACTTTTACTGATATCGAATTTCTTTGATATATATTTGTGGAAATGATTGTTAATGGGTGGTTCTTTAATGATAATATTGGAATGAGTTGATGCTTAATGTCGTAGTTTTTCGCTTTTTTTTTTCTTTTTTTTTTTTTTTTTTTTTGGNTTTTGTGGGTTGTAAAAAGTATTATTTTAATATGCAAAAGGGTAAATATACGTGTTGACATGCAAGACGTAGGAACTCAGATGGACGTTGTTAATAAGTTTGGGGCACCTGATACCTATTCTACATATGAAATTGATAGTTATTGTCATTGAAGTAAACATTCAATTCAATGCACCTAGCTAGTGTAAGGAACTGATTTATTATAGAAACAAAGTAAGTCAAATGTCTTACTGTTAAAGTAAAAGATGCTTTACAGTTTAGAGGCCACTATATTACACTTTTTTATATATTGGTTTTCAATCGGCACAACCTTTTGATAAAAGTTGCCCTATATTGTCAGGCTTTGAACTATATTTCATTTTACTCACATCTATGTGTACGGACGTGCACGTGGTCACCAAATGGAACTCGACACTTTCAAAATTTTCAAATATTAGAATATTTACAAAAAAATAGAAGGAACATTAAATTAAAAGGAAAGTTGATTTTCTAGGATCCGAAAGATGAGGTGAATGTGCTTAAGAAAGAAATTGAGATGCTCCAGAAAGGAATAAGGTAAATATAGAGATTAATAGCACGCTCTGTCTTTACTAATTAAGTTGTTTACATACATGGGCTTCATTATAAATTAATTCATAGAAACATATGTAAAATATGAGAAAATGGATTCAGGTATATGTTTAAAGGAGGAGATGGAGAGATGAATCTTGAAGAACTTCTTCTGCTTGAGAAGCATCTTGAGTATTGGATTTCTCAGATTCGTTCTGCTAAGGTACATTTGGGAAAATATCTCACATCGAAAATAGTAAAGGACATACACTAATATATAAGGGATATGAACCACTTCACTCATTACCAATTGGTTTTGAGTTTGAAGCTCATAATCCTATCATTGTATCAAAATCCGATCCAATCCATGGTCCGACCCAAAATTAGTCATGTCACTCTTGTCCAAACCACCAATAATGGTTAACGAGACTCATTATCTCAAAAGAGTATATTAATTAGGGAAAATATCTCACATCGGAAACATTAAATAACATATACTAATATATATATATATATGAGATATGAGTCACTCCACTCATTGCCAATTGATTTTGAGTTGGAAGTCTATTTTCTTATCAAGTTATACATAAACAATCAATATATTAGGGAAAGTGAACAAAAACAATTGGTGATCATAAAAGTTAATAAAAAAAATAATCAAGTTCATGTATAATTTGCAGATGGAGATTATCCTTCAGGAAATTCAGTCTTTGAGGAACAATGTAAGCACATATATAGCTTTATTACAATTCATATGAGTCAAGGTTTGGTTTATAATAAAAGTAATGGTTTATTTTGTGTATGAAGGAAGGAGTCCTCAAAAATGCCAATAAGTATTTACTGGAAAAGGTAACAAAAGAAACCCGGAATAACATTCTTGTAATATTACGTTTTATGAAACTGGTGATCTATATTCATCTCTTGAATCAGTCACATGCATTATTCCGATCTAAATGATTTGATTCATTGTTGTGCTTGCAGATAGAGGAGAACAACAATAGCATATTAGATGCTAACTTCGCAACTGTGGAGACTAACTATTCTTATCCACTAACCATGCCAAGTGAAATATTTCAGTTCTAAACCATAGCGTATTTGAAGACTATGTCTTTCGAATTTAAATAAGCTTGGTAAGTATAATTTAGTGTTGTTAAATCACACATATTATAATTATAATAAAGCCTGTAGAACTTTGCTGGGCAATTGAATATCTATTTGTAATTTTTTCCTTTTCTTGTGTTTAATTTGTTGGTGTGAGCAATGAAGGGACAAGTGTGGTGTGTAACTCTATAGTTTCTTTCTGTTTTGGAATTTATGGATTATGTGGTTTGGTTCTATTGAGGATACCTACCCTCTAATTCAATCTATTTACAAATTAATCACTAAATTCAGTGTCGTAGGTTTAAGGTGTATCTCAAAATACATAATATGTTTTCTCGTAGCAGTTTCAAATTTCCTCTATATGTATTTTATGATATTTTAGAACATAAATTTTAATTTTAATTATCAATAAAAATTTTGATTGTCCCTTCGACACAAAATTCTACAAGAAAACAAGCAAAACGTGACGGATTTGTCCGTCACGACTATGTGGTCAGTAACTGACTATCCGTCGGGAATCCGTCGGGGAATTCGTGACGGATTTCCTGACAGACAAAATTGTCAAGAAGTAATCCGTCAGGAACTATCTGTCATGATTCCGTCAAGAATTCTCTGACGTATATTTCCTGGCGGATATGATCCGTAAAGAATTCCGATATATTTTTAAAAATAATAATTTTATTATTATTTGATTTATTAAATATATATTAATAATATTTAATTATAAATTAATAAATATAATTAAAATATAATTA
>OVBE01009888.1:0-15574 GCA_900406425.1 Iberis pinnata
CCGCATTCCCTCTTCAAAGGAACTAAGTCCATTTGCCCCACTTACCACGACCAAGTTACGGATCTTACTTGGCCATGGCTCATCCCGCAAACTAGTGAAGTTCGGGGACGTGACAGGAACAATCGGGACTTCACCGCTATGTCCAACATTTTATGGATTCTGAACAATTGGATCCAAGCTTAAATCATACCCACCTCTGCGTAATCCCAAAGTCTGCCAAGCCCACAAGAGTTATTGACGTTCATCCCATCAGTCTCACTAACGTTTTGTACAAAATCCTTTCTAAAGTTCTAGCCAACAGAGTAAAACATTTCCTCCACAAAGTCATCTCTCCAAATCAATTAGCATTTTTACCCCATCGTCTCATCACCGACAACGTCCTTATCGCGCACGAGCTTTTACATTCCCTTTCACATCGCTAGCTCAAACTCCCATACCTGGCATGTAAGCTCGATATTAGTAAAGTTTTTTATCATATTGAATGGTCCTACCTCCATCATATCTTACTCCCGCTAGGCTTCTCCCAGAAATGGTGTCGGTTGAGTATGACATGTGTATCTTTCGTCACCTACTCCATTTTACCCAACCGTCAACCTCGTGGTCACATAATCCCCACTCGTGGTCTTCGCCAGGGTGACCCCCTCTCCCCATACTTCTATATTCTTTGCGCTGAAGGCCTCTCTGCTCTTATTCAGGGATACAGGATAGCTGGGACCCTACGTCCTTTCCAAGTAAGTCGAGGAAGACCTGTTTTTCATTTCCTATTTGCTGATGATGCCCTCATTTTTTGTCGTGCAACACTAGCTGAATGCCACTCACTTTTGAACTTTCTACAAACATACGAGGCCATCTCTGGTCAAGCTGTGAATTATCAAAAATCACGTATTAAGTTTGGCCATGAGGTCCGCCATGAACTCAAACTCCAACTCTCATCAATCTTACGCATACAACCAACTCAGGGTTTCGAGTGTTACCTTGGTTTTCCAGACTTACATAATAGGGTGGGCAAGGACACTTTTGCGACCATCCTGGATCGTATAAAGCTCAAAATTGGTAGCTACTCCATCCGTTTCCTATCAACCGCCGGACGAGAGGCTATAATCAAAGCAGTCCTACATGCTTTACCGGCATACACCATGTCGTGCTTCAAATTACCAACCGTTTTAACCAAACTTATTACCACATATTTCTGCCGTTTTTTGGTGGAACACTTTCCCATCCACGAACGGAATCCCCTAATTATCATGGTCTAAAATGACAAGATTGAAGCAATCAGGGGGACTGGTTTTAAGGATATTGAAACTTTCAGCACGGCCCTTCTTGCCAAACAAGGTTGGCGTCTGCTAACTAATTCGCAATCACTTCTAGCACGGGTCGTCAAACAGAAGTACTACCGCTCGACGTGTATCCTTGATGCCACACTTCCATTATGCTCGAGTTATGGCTGGCGCCATATTTACCACAACTTTCAATGTGTTCGACCAGCCCTGTTTCATGTAGTTCATGATGGACAAACAACTCGAGCGTTCCAAGACGCATGGTTGCCACCACCCATGGCAACCTCTACCAACCTTTCTCGGATCCCCTATCAAATAGCCCCTCCACTCCTCTTCCCTCTTAGCACTACATTTTTTCATTATGCTATACTCAAATGCTTGGGATATTGGTCGCTTACAACAATATGTCCATCCGAATGATATTCCGCGAATCCTATCTATTCTCCCACCCACACTCCCCACACAAGACACTTACTCCTGGCCACACTCACCGACAGGCATCTATACTGCATGATCAGGTTATCAGTACCTTTTTACGCAAACAACTATGCCCTCATCTCTGTTGGCTATCTCTACATCCATTCAATCTTTAGGCCTTTGAAGTGGCCTATCCCTCCCGAAGATTTGACATTTTTGTTGGCGAGCATACCACAATAGCCTTCCTACTTTACTAAACTTGACTATGCGTGGCTTACCATTTGACCCCATGTGTCCAATGTGTGGCAAAGCTGAGGAAATGATAACCCATTTGTTATTCACTTGTCACATCAGTAGGGAAGCTTGGGAACTATCCCCACTCAATTCCCAAGTACCCAATGACGAAACCTCCCCCGTCTCCACGTATATCCATCTCTTGCGTACTCTCAACCCCAAATCAATACCACTAATCAGCTCTCTTTCTTAGCGCCTTTGGAAATCAAGAAACGACATCTGTTTCAACAACAAACGGGGCCCATCCCTCATATCATTAATAAAGCAATCCAAGATGCCGACCTTTGGAACACAATGATTGCTGATAGGCCATCCCATCTCACTCCTTGTCCTTCCCAGGCAAACACCCGCCAACATACACCCATACCCTCAGGTACACTAACACTTGCGTTCAAACCTACTCATATGCCTTTTGTAGGACAGACGGATCCTAGATATCTCTCGTGGCTTTATGTGGCATCGACTCTCTTTACAAACTCCACAACTACACCAATATGTGTTGGCTTCTCTTCGCTCCCACCTCAATCTAACCCCGAGACAATTGAATCTGAGGCTCTTATGTGGGCTATCCAGCAGCTTCATGCTATGGGTTATACATGTATGCACTTCTTCACTAACCGTCAAACCCTTTTACGAGCCCTTCACTCCACCGAATACGTTGTCTCTCATTGGGCTTTACCGCCCTCACTTTTGGCGCCTTACTACCAAGATATCCTATCCCTCATGGATTACTCTACTATATATTATATACCTTGTTGTAATAATCATGTAGTCGATCAGTATGCAAAACATGCCCATACCTCCGGTAGCACGGTACAATGGCTTGTAACGAACTATTAATTCCGATCTATGTAATTTTTAGTTGACAAAAAATGTTCAATTATGTCTTTCAAATACGTATTAATTATAGCAAAACATATTTTTGATATAAATTTATCTATACGCTTTTAATAATACAAGTTATTAATTTTAAAACTATAATACTTTGTTAATTTCAGCGGTATATATTTTCTGTCCTATAATTATCATAAATTTCATTGGTTATTATAAGCTTCCGAGCAGTAGGACAATGTAATAAGCAAGATAGCCACCTTGTGTTAACCAAACCTTTGAAGATGATTAATAAAACACAAGCAGATTATGACAGATTTGAGTTCTTTTTTTTCTTCTTCAAAATGATTTTTCTTTCTCGTGATCTCTCCTTCGGTCTCAAAAATAATGATATATATTGGCGACATTATTTACCAAAAACAAAACCTCTTAAAACCTCCATGCTTCTTGTTTATGGCTAAGGGACGCGTTGCTGTACTAATAACCTCAGGAGGAGGCACTGTGTCTTTCAAGTTTTGTGTCTCGGTTCCATTTGCAGGAGCCTCAAGTTTCTTGGGAGGGGGCTTCAAGTTTGCATCTTTATACTCAACTCCATAGTCAATTCTCAACAGATCAATGCCTGTCTTCACGAGCATCTTCATGAGCACTCCAATCTCAATGTTACCACATAAGTATCCCATATTTGTTGGTGCATCTATGGTAAATGATACACCTGCAGATACAGAACCCACAGATAATTAAGAGAAATTATAACTAATTTTGTTCAAAAACTGATTGAGAAAATTTCTTAACCTTGGATGGTCTTCAAAGACCCTATGATTGTCTTATACCAACTCTCATCTAATGTGTTTATCTTAAAACTACATCTCTGCCCAAAAAGAAAAACAACACACATGTTTAAAGTTAAAACCTTTGATATATACAAGTGTTGGATGTGGAAAGAGGATAAGTTGTGAGATATATAAAACAAAAACCATGAAGTGAGAATTAGGTTTTCGGGATTCTTCTGGATTCTCTTCGTATCCATAATCGATTCGGTATAGCATAGCGTAGGTTCTGGCTTTATACAACTTCTTTATGAAGATTAGAGGATCAACTTCGCCATGTAAATACATCAGCCCGTGTGGTACATCAATGGAGAACTGTAAACCTATATCATTTTTCAAAACTCAAACTTCATTATAAACAACTTAAATCTTGTGTAATAAAAAGATATTTAAACTCAAAGTTCATTACCTATAATGTCCCGAAATATTTTAGTCAGCAACTTTTGCCAACCACTGAGTTCAATCTTTACGCGCAAAACACATGACTGTTCGTAAAGTTCCACAGTAATTATCAAGAAATTAAACATAAGACAAATTCTAATTGGAATAAAAAGTAAAACAGAATTTCTTACCAATGGAGGAGCTTGCATCTTTTCTAGAGCTTTTTTTTAACCTAAAAGCTCAACATGATGATCCATCAGAACTACCAAGATTATATAGATTCGATTTTATGATTCTAGTTTAATTCCTTCCTTATATGTCCTTCGTATATTTTTACTTCCGTAATAATTTTCATAGATATTTATTGCCTTAGTTATGTTTAGAGTTTAGAAATCCCATATAAAACAATAGTCCATAAATACCCAAAATTTTCCTAAGTTTTTTCGATATACAAAACAGAACGTGAGATTTTTTTTTCTTTTTTTGGGTATGGAGAACGTGAGTTTCATTTGAAACAAATCTTAGTAGATATCACGAGTATGGGTGGGATTAAAAACCAACCAGTATATTCCGAACCGTACAAACTGAAGGGTTGGTGTTTCGGTTTAAATTCGGGTTGGTCTACATAAAATTAAATGCATTATTTATATTTCTTTCGATTTTGAAATAATTGTCATTTTAGTCTTAAATTTTTTTTACAAAATGAGTGTCATTTTAGATTTCCAATACAAAACATAAATGAATTTGACTTTTCTATCAAATAGATTAATTGCAGAACTTTTTCTATTTATTAATTTAAAATACATAATGCAATTTTTATGAAAAACTGAATCGATGTGTAAAAGCTAAAGTGACACGTTTTAAAAGCAGAGGGAGTAGTTGCAGACTTTTAATCCTTATTTGGGTTCGGTTCACATGAATAAGAGTTACATTACATGAAAGTGGTAACATTTCCGACTAGGCTTTCCGACCAAGTGCAGGGTAGGAAAAATATTTCTCGAATTTGTGACAAAGATACCGCCTAAATATACATTTCGTCGGTAAATAGTAGGACATAGGTATTAGTAGGAAAATATTCGGACAAAATATTTGACAAACTTTTGACTAACTTGGATTTTTCTTGAGAAAAAAATATTGTCGCAATTTAGTCGGAAAATGATGGATTCGTAGGAAAATATTCGGATATATTTAGAGACAAATTTCAGACTAATCTGGCTTTGTCGACTTTTAGTCAGAAAATGTAAATAAACGGTAATAATATTATTCGGAAATTTGTCTCCAATTTAGTCTTAAAATTCACAGAAATATTTACCTACGAATTTCTGTCTAAATAATGTGGTCATACAAATTTCCTATAAAACCAGGTCCTTCATCTCTTACGAATTATACTCACAAAATCACACAAAAAATTCAAAAAAATTCAAAAAATGTCTTCTGCTAGTATATTTAAATTCCGGGAGTGGATGTATAATCGCATACATGAAGAGACGAGAGAAAACCGAAGAGTTCAAAAATGGTGTAACTAAATTTATGCAATTTGCTACAAATCAAGAGATTTCGGGTGAATCCGGTAAGATGTCTTTTCCCTGTGTTAAATGTGATAATAAACATAGAAAAAGTGTGGAAGCATTGTTAGGGCATCTCCAAAGGAGAGTCTATAACTTCAAATTTGAAGTTTTTTTTCTCCAAAGGGACACTTCAAAACTTCAAATTTGAAGTGTTACTTTCTCACACTTAAAATATGAAGTTTTACTTTCTCACACTTAAAATATGAAGTGTATTTTCTCACACTTCAAATTTGAAGTGTCACCTTTTTATTACATTTTAGTGCCTAGATTTATATATAATATTTTAAGTTGTCTAATTATTATTTTGGTACCAACATTTTTATGATTTATTTTAAATTTATACTAATTTATGCATCTTATATTTAGAAACATATATATTAAAATTATAATATTAAAATATGAGAAATATCACATACCATTAATATTTTTTGGAAAACATCAAGGAAATTTAATACAAAAGAGAGCAATAAAAAATTACATAACACACAAATTTTACCCAAATAAAAATATCACAACAAACAAATTAATACCCACCTAAATTTGATCAACTACCTTCAAGATCATCAAAATATTGCCGGAAAAAGATAAATGTAACCGAAGTTTGAAGTTTCTCTTGATCTCTTTTTTTTGTATGATTCTTGCTTGCATGCTCAGATCAAATAAACGCACGAGTATTACTATCACTGATAGAGCCACTAGAGATTGTGATGTAAGATAGCTAGCAATATCATTGCTTCTAGTATTAGGCATATCTGGAATGCTTTCTTTGACATTTTGTCCATCATCAAATTCCACACATGATCAAATTTGAAATTTTTTTTAAGTTTTGGTTCTTGCACCAACAATTTTTTTATTTTTTCATCTATATGTTGTTTAAAAGAATTGGTTAAATATACAAAAATATCAAAAGTAAACGGAGAATAAAAATAAATATACTTAAAATATCTAGTTTGGATGCCCCACTTGGATGCATACTTTCCACAATTTCTATCTCGTAATATGGCGACAAAAAATAAAAAGAATCATCTATCACTTCGAAATGCATCGATCGAGCATATATGGGGGTCCAATAATGCTAATTAATAATTTGATATTTGAATTTTTTAAAGATGTTATTGGTATGTTTTCTATTAATTATGTAAGTTATATTATAATGTAATGTCTTATTAATAAATATTGCATGTTATTATTAAATGATGTATGTTTTATATTTATGTATAAAATTGTATGAAGTTAATTAATTGTGAACAAAAATATGGACCATATTGCAAAATACACATTTTTGACACTTCAAATTTGAAGTGTCACCTTTGGAGAAAAACACATGACACTTCAAATTTGAAGTGTCCCTTTGGAGATGCCCTTATTGGCGTGGTTTTACACCTCGATAGTTTGTGTGGTTTTCCCATGGAGAAGATTTTAGTTCCTTGCAAAGAACATGTGACAATAGTCAGAGTAGATGAGTGTCTGAAGAAAGTGGTCCAAGTATAAATGTCGAAGAATCTACTCAACCGACGATAGAAGACAATACTATTCAAATGGTTAATGATGCATATAGAGAAATGATGCAAAATCCTAATTTTTTAGAAGAACCAAATCTTGAAGCTAGCGGTTTTGAAATGCTAGATGCTGCTAGAAAACCTATATATATATATATATATGATGGTTTCAAAGAAGGTCATTCACCATTATCAGTTGTGGTGAACATAAAGACGGAGTACAATGTGAGTGAAGATTGTGTAGATGCAATAGCTGACTTTGTTAAAGAGTATCTGCTCGACAAAAACATTGCACCTGCATCTTATTACGCTATATAAAAGTTGGTATCCGGCCTTGGATTACCTTTCCAAATCATAGACGTATGTAAAGAAAATTGCATGATTTTTTGGAAAGAAGATGTAAATTTAGAAGCTTGCAAATTTTGTGGGGCACAACGATACAAAATTACGACTAGAAGATCTAAAGTTCCTCACCAACACATGTGGTACTTGACTCTTGCAGATAGATTAAAGAAAATGTATCAATCAGAATGCACTACTTCAGCTATGAGATGGCATGTCGAACATCAGTACTCAGGGGATATCTCACATCCATATGATGAAGAAGCATGGAAACATTTTTGTACAACATATCCAAAATTTGGTAGCGAATAAACGAATGTATATCTTGGATTATGCATTATGCATAGATGAATTTAATCATTTGGGAAAATAGGGAGAAAATATTCCTTATGGCCGGTTATTGTGACACCATACAATATTTCCCTTGCATTATGCATGAAATGAGAGTTATTGTTTCTTTTTATACTTGCCCCAGGTCCTAATAATCATCGAAGATCATTGGATGTTTTCTTGCAACAATTAATAGAGGAATTACAATATTTATGGCACCATGGAGTTACCGCATTTGACGTCTCAAATAGTACTAATTTCAACTTGTGTGTTGTATTAATGTGGATAATTAGTGATTTTCCAGCTTATGGAATGCTCATCGGATGGACCACTCAGGGCAGGTTAGCATGTCCATATTGTCAAGATAATACAAATGATTTCCAACTCAAACATGGTTGCAAGTCTTCTTGGTTTGATTTTCACAGGCAATTTTTGCTATATAATCATCCATACATGCGCAACAGGTCTTTGTTCAAGAAGAATCGAGTTGCTACAGATGGGCCCCCACCTGTTCCAAGTGGTGCTTACGTGGTAGAGAAACTGTGGAGGTAATGGTCATACTGTAATTAATGGTTATGGAGAATTTAATAATTGGCACAAGAAACGTATATTTTGGGAATTGTCTTATTGAAAGAATCATTTGTTTAGACATAATCTTGACGTAATGCATATCGAGAATATTTTTTTTTTATAACATTATCAATACAATTCTAAATGTTCAAGGGAAGACAAAATATAACATTAGATCACGTATGGATTTGCCAGACATTTGTGTCAGGCCATCGTTGCACTTAATTAGAAACACGAAGGGTCCAATCCCCATTTTTAGGCTCTCTACAGGGGCAAAAAATGAATTATTTCGCTGGTGTACAGAAAATGTAAGGTTCTCAAATGGTTATGCATCAAATTTGAGTCGTTGCGTTGATGAGCAAAATGGTAAGTTTTTTCAGGGATGAAGTCACACGATGCTCATATTTTTGTGCAACGTCTATCGCCATTTGCATTATTAGAATTACTCCTTAAGGAAGTGCATGAATCGATTGCAGGTACATACATATATACTTTCCTATGTATTATTTATTAGTGAAATTATTGTCTTAACTATATTTTTTGTTTACTTATGCAGGTATCAGTGTTTTTTTAGAGATTTGTTTTCTAGATCAATTAGCACAAATAGTATACAGATTTTAGAAACAAATATCTCTATCCTCATTTGCAATCTTGAGAAAAAATTTCCACATTCATTTTTATGACGTTATGGAACAATTTCCTATCCATTTACCGTTGGAAGCAAGACTAGGAGGTCATGTTCAATACAGATGGATGTACCCGTTTGAGCGTTATATGTTTCATTTGAAAAAGAAGATTAAGAACTTAAGCAAAGTTGAGGGATCCATTGTTGCCCAAAGCATAAATGAGAAAACATCATATTTTTCATCATTCTACTTCGGTGCAGACGTGCAAACCAAATCAAGAAAACCAAGCAGGTATTATGATGGTGGTGAACGAAATACTTATTATACAAATGTACCTTGTATGTTCTATGAAGTTGGTAAGCTAAACGGCAAAGGACGTGCCGTTTGGTACAACGACGTCGAGTACAAACACATTCATACATATATTCTACGTAATTGTGAAGCAATGCATCCTTATGAGAGGTATATATTTTTAATATATATATGTTCATAATTTTTTTATGTGGTAATATTTTTGCCTAATTATTTATGTTTTAGCATATTTGAGGAATAAGTGAAGTCTGCATCACCGACCATGTCTGAATATGAATTAGAGACAATGAAAGAGACACATTTAGCAAATTGGCTACAATACTGTGTAAGATTTACTTAACTAAATATTTGTGATATACTACACATATTAGCATATTTTACAAAAAAAAATTGTTTGATAATGTTCAAGTTAAGACATTTACTGCACCCAATGATTTTCCAACATGGTTCGAGGAATTGGTTGGCGGACCTCTTACTCAAGCTATGTCATTTCCAATGTATTTCACTCCTGGATATTCATTTCAGACACGTCATGTTGCTAGTAACAGAATGACTGTTAACCATGGTGTTCTTGTTAAAGTTGATCCGGTTGAATACTTTGGTGAAATAGTTGATATTCTGCAAATAGAATACCCAGGAATTATAAATCTTAAATGTGTAGGATTCAAATGCGAGTGGTATGACCCAACAAAAGAGCGAGGTGTTCGAAGGACAAAATTTGGTGTTACTGAGATTAATTCATCGAGGAGCTTAAACAAATATGATCCATTCGTACTTGCATCTCAGGCAGATCAAGTATGTTACATTCTCATTCCACGAATAAGATATTGACAAGATCCTTGGATGATTCCCACACAAATTAATCCATGTAACCAAGTTGATGGTGTTGTCGAGCAGTCTCCTTTACAACAAGAAGGTATTGATATCATACAATCTATTGAGCATTCTGAAAGCGAAATTAATCTTGTTACCATGGAAGTCAAATACACATAAAATCTTTAGGTACATAACGAGGACGAAGATGTTGAAGATGAATTTCATGAAAGTGAAAGTAGCGAATTGGATGCTGATGAATATGAAATCCAATTATAAAATATTGTAATGAATATTTACAATGTAATATATGTTCGTAATCTCAAACTTTCGAGTATACTTAATATGTTTTCGGAAATGAATCGAAAATAGAGTAGTCTAAAATTTCTCTATAAAAGGTCGATCACTTTCATTTGGTCGAACACAAATCTCTACAATTGAACATCTCTCTACAATCCTTCTAACATCTGCTCAACCATTCAAAATTAGGTTATATATTTCTAATTTTATGTATTGTTTATACTAAGTTAGATTCTAGTTATAAGACTATAGGTATGGAATAATAGGTATGAAATTAGATTTTATAGAATTACATATTTAATATCTAGGTTATGTAAATTTGAAATATAGGCATGAAAATAGTTTAGGTTTGAATTACTTATATACATATGCTATAGAATTATGCTATAGAATTATTTTATTTGTAATAATTCTAATATTTAGTTATGCTATCTTAATATGTTATTAAGTACTATGTCTAGATCATGGAAATGTTTTCAGGCTTTCGCAAGAAAATGATGTTGTAGGGTCTCATAGATAGGTTCAGAGACACAACTTTCTTCACAATTCTTTGGATTTATTTGACTCGGATTTTTCGAATATATCGCATGTACGAGAGACTTACGCACCACCACAACCACAATCTGCAAAACAAGGAAATAATAATCCGCTTCAGCATATTTCGTTGGAAGATCTACTTCGCGCACCAGGTTACGAGGCATTGAAAATTCTCAATCCAACAAGTCATAATGGAGATGGCTGGTAAACGATTTAATATTTTATTCAACAATTTATATTAAATATTATTAATTATAATATTAAATTGTACGTTTAAGTACACTAAAGGTGTAACCAAAACTATAAAGTAAAATAATGGAAAATGATTATACAGAAGCTGCCCCAAATTGGTCCCTTGTTTCTGGTGGTATGAGAGAACGTTGGTTCAAAGATTTTGTGAGGCTTGAGGTTGTTATCGGCTGGTGATAAACAAGACTTTGCAATCTTATCTATGCAAATGTCTTAAGTCTACTTATGTCGATGTAACACTTACGATTCAATGCATTTCATGTAATATTTAACACACTAATTCTATTAGAATCATGTCTAGTCTAAGCTATTAAGGATTGTTGGTTTTAGACATTCAAACATACACAAACTAAAAGGTCAATGAAAAGTCAACAATTCCAAAAGTCAACGGCAATTAACAAAAGTCAACTGAAAATTAAACTTGCAATTAACGATAAAAGGCTAAGCAAAAGATAGATGTTATTAATTCTAGTGATCAAATGATATCACGTGATATTCAATACTAAATATTAAGCTAATCTTTGGTCTAAGATTCCTATAATTAAATTATTCTATTTTCATGGTACTAATCCTTTTTCTAATCATATAATTAAGAAAATCTCTTGGATAATCACATAATTATGAAACATTAAGATCTAATCTATGCTAAACTACTAAACTAACTAACACATATCTCTTGGTTAGGCCTCATTTAGCAGTGATTGGTTCAGACATTTCATCGAACACATTTGGGGCACCATTCATCCTATGATCTAGATTCAATTGATCAAGTCAAATAGCACTAAGATCATCTACTACATGAAAACTTAAGAATCACCTAATCACCATAATCTACCTAATCATTTTCTTATAAAAGAACTACTCACTAATTATTGAGAAAACACAAAAATCAAAACTAGAAATATGTTGAATCATGATTAGAAGTAGATTTGAGAAGAAGATAAACAATCAAAATCATATAAATCAAACTCAAAATAGATTAAGAATCAAAGGATTACAAAGTTGTTCTTAGAAAAATAAAGCTTAGTTTCTCCAAAATTAGGTTTAGAGGTTATATAGTAATCTAAAAAGGGCATTGGGTTAACCCAAAAATAGTTGGGTTAACTCAATTCAAAATGGGTTTAAACCATAAAGAAAAAGTCAAATGTTGAATTTTCAGACCGATACCGGTTTGGCCAAACCGGTATGCCAAACCGGTACACCATCCCGATATTAGCGTCTAAAAACTGCGATTATAGCATGCGGTTTGCATCTGGCTGGTACATGAAATCGGTATCCCTTTTGTTCTTTTGTACCGGTTTGTCTAAACCGGTGCATTAAATCGATATCCCTCTTCATAACACTTTCTTCACTTGTACTGGTTTGTCCAAATCGGTACATCAAACCGGTACTGGTTGCTTTTTGCTCCTTTTTGAATCATTTTAGCTACTTTGATCCGCGCTTTCGGTTCTTCCACTTCTAACATACTATATCAACTCCCCCAAACTTATCATTTGCTTGTCCGCAAGCAAACCTCAAAGGAAAGTGAGAGAGAGATGTTAGAAAGTGGAAACCTCAGAACCAAAAGATTAAGCCAAAGCCTAGTGAACTAACATCCAAAACATAATAAATCATCATCCCCTTTATACTAACATGTATTAGCTCTTTTTGCATCTTCTTATCACTTAGGTTATCATTTTCACTCTTGTGATTTCCTAGCCTTTTCCTTTATGAAACTTAGAGCTTTTATTTCTTAGAACTTAGGGATTTTCTACTTTTCATTTTCAAACTAGTGGAGATTAGTCATTCTTTTTTCCTCATTCACCATACATTTTTCTTTTTGAAGCTTAACTACCAAACCACTTCTACCCTCATCTTTTATAACAAGAATTAGAACCAAGTCTATAGCTAATACTCCAAAACTATTAAGATCTTCTCAATACCCAACATTCCATTCCTAACTACCCTTCATAAGAGCTAGATGATGTCTTCAGTATAGCTAAATGGAAGTGTTCAATTGTCGCCCTTTATACTCTTGAGTTTTTGCCAATCAATCACTAAAGAAGAGAATCTCGCAAGTGTTTGGGTAATTGGGTTTTACGGTGGAGAGGAAAATCATCCTAAAAAGGAGAATGACCGGTTTACCCACAAGTGTTCTGGTTTTAGGGTGACTAAACCATTATAAAAATGATTAAGCCTTGAAACACATCAAGATATCTATTGAGCAAGCTAATTAGTAATCCAAATTAAGTCCGAATAGTTATGAAGACAACCTAGAACTAGCAAGCTTCGAGACTTTACCAATAGATTTTCATATTTTAAGATCCAACACAAGAATTTCAAGACTTCAAGACTACTAGAATGTTCAATCATATCCATCAAACTTTAGATGCTAATTCAAAAGGCTAGAGCTTAGGCTTTGCAAGACATTATCATCATTGGTTTCCTATGAAAATGATGCAACTAAATGCAACCTAAGATAAGAATGGAATGAAGCTAAATGCAATGTTTTTGAAGATTTTTGAAAATTTTTCGATTTTTAGGGATTTTTATAAACCATAACTATCAACTGTGCTAATATGCATGATAAGGAAAAAATCGAAACTAAGTTAGCTACGGTCCCTCCCACAAACTTAATTCACATGGTCTCTTGTGTGGAAAAGAATCGGGAGGATAGGACAAAAAGAAAGAAATAAAAGCTAAAAGTGCATGTATTTACAAGGTGAAGAAGAGGTACCTCAGTCGTCCCGAGTCTTGGAGCTGGATGAATCCTCGTATATAGAGGTTGGAGAGGTTATCGGAGCAGGACTCTAAGTACGTCATGTGGGAGACGATTTCCCTCATGGCGGAGTAGTCGTGGTTGAAAGATAGGTTCTCTTTCCTCTTGAAGGTTGTCCGTCTACTG
Organism: Iberis pinnata; assembly: GCA_900406425.1. Taxonomy (NCBI): domain Eukaryota; kingdom Viridiplantae; phylum Streptophyta; class Magnoliopsida; order Brassicales; family Brassicaceae; genus Iberis; species Iberis pinnata. The sequence goes on from OVBE01009888.1 coordinate 14,058, forward strand.
TTCAGGAGTAGGATGATCCCCTTAGAGTCGCTCGACGCTCTAAACTGATAGCAGAATCGATAGTCCATCCTTCCCACTACAAATTGAATATCCTTCAGGTAGTCGTAGTCCATTAGCCTCAGGGTCCAAACATTCCTACCGAGATGGTTTTGAGTATTTTAAAGAATAGGTATTATACATCCTCCACTCAAATATGCGCGTTAGAGTTCATTGATTTGAAGTCATGTCAAGATTCCCCAATTTCCGATTCAACACTCTCTCAACTTCAACAATTATCCATGATGTTATGATTTAGCCCCAAGGAAATTGCATAAGCTTTTAAGCATTCAAATACATTCAATCATTCAAATCCTCAATCTCTAAGCCTTAGATATAATTTCAAAGACTACAAAGATATTGAGAATTAATCCAATTAGAGCACACTATCATAGCTAATCTCTTGTGTTTGACTTAAACATAGCATTCTAAACTCTCAATTAACCACAATCTACCAATTTCCCCCAAACTTATTTCAATTTTCTCAAGAACCCTAATTTCCCAATTTTGCCAAAATCATGAAAATTAAGCTCAATCATTCAAGGAAATGGTAATGGACCTAATACCTAATGAGTTTCTAAGTCTAATCAACAAGAATCGGCCGTAAAATCAAAGGAAAATCAATTTTTCGTTCTAAGTGAATAGTGACCTTCGAAAATGAGATGGTTTGTGTGCATACTTTGCTTTGGTTGATGGGAATGGAGAAGAAATAGTCAAAAGAGCAAGAGAAAATCTGAACTATATCAAGAACAAGTGCAAAAATTGGTTTGAAAATGAGAGAGAATTCGAAATTTTTGGTGAAAAAGCTTCAAAATCGTGTGAGAATGAAGAAATGGGGAAGAAAAGTGTTTAAAATCATGTCAAACTTAGTCAACTTACCTCATACCTGTTTGCACAAACCGGTACCTCAAACCGATATTCAAGTTAAACATGTGTACCGATACCACAAACCGATACATGTCACTGGCCCAAAAAATTATATCATGCGGTTTGGCGAGACCGGTACGCCAAACCGATACGTTCTGATTTTTGCCTTTCTTGTAGTGTACGGTTTGTCCAAACCGGTACACTAAACCGATATTGCCAGTAATTTTTCCAGAATTCATCAAACCTGCAGCAATCATCACTTAAACTTCCCTAGAGGTTAGTAAACCCAAAATCATGCTAAAAGAAGCTTAGAAATTAGAGAAAAGACTAAAAAAAAAAAGGATATTTACAAAAAAAAAAAAAGATAACATAAGATTGTCTCTCAAGTGCACTTGTCTAGAGTCACTAAGCTTGACTCGCCGTTTTCCTAGGCTTGTGGTGGTTTAGAAATAAACACAAAATCTCTTTCTTTGACAATTTCGTTTGCCAAGTACAGCTTCACCCTTTGGCCATTGACGGTTGTAGAAACCCGTATTTTGACTGGAATTTTTTTTGTTTTTTTTATATATATTTCGGTTGTATCGGATAATTTCGGTTATGTAATTAACATAATC
>OVBE01009889.1:0-15571 GCA_900406425.1 Iberis pinnata
AAGACTGAGCCACCTGCGAAACTGGCCTGAGCTGTCGCTGTCCCTGGCCCAGTTTCTAGCCTAAGCTGTTTTTGGCCTATTTCTTTATGTTTTTCAATTCAAATCTTTTGATCTTATGTTTAAAACATATGCCACGCCATTTTCTCTATTTAAGAGTGGTGTTGGCTCAATGTAAAACTTAAGTAGAGAGAAAAACNCTTGAAGTCTCCTTTGTCAATCAATTCTCCTCACTTGTTTTATGAGCTAAACACTCAAAAACCAACAATCACCACTTTTCATCCAAACTCAAATAATTGAATGTGCACACAACAAGTGTTAATTCAAGATTGTAATCACCATTGTGCATAAACTCCATTCATGCAAATCTTTTAACCATTCAAACATTCAAGCAAACCATAGAACAACAAAACCAACAATTTTCCAAAATTCCCCTTCAATTGTTCTCAAGAACCCTAACTTCAAAATTTCAACAAATTCAAGAATTGAAGGCCAATCTCCTAGAGTACTAAGCATATTTCTCATACCCAAGGGTTTCCTAATACTTAGAGACAATAAACAATCCAAGAATTTGAGAAAAATCACAATTTTTGAAATGGGTGAATAGTGTTGCAAAAATTGGAGTTTTGAGAATGTACCTTGACTTGAATGGGTTGCAACTAACAAGATGAGTCTAAAGAATGGTGAATCTGAGTGTAAAGTAATGCACAAGACAAATTTTCTTGGAAATTTGAGAGAGAAATCAAGTTTGAGAAAATTTTCTCTTAAAACTATGAAGAAATCGTGAAAGTGAAGTGAAGAAGAAGAGAAAACCCTTTAATTCGACCTAAACCGATTTTGAAAACCGGTTTAAATTAAGCAAATTCTATTTTTAGAAGTTGGAATCCGAAATTCTTACCCGTAACGGTTTTGATAAACCGGTACGCTTGGCTGCTATACTTTGCTTTGAGTCATACCGGGTTGTATTCACCGGTATGACAAACCGTTGCATCCTCCTGAAAAAACTTTGTCTCTATCTTGGTTTGGCTTGGCTGCTGGAACTGCCCAATATCTCCATATCGGGTTGGATTGGCCGGTACGTCTGACCGCTGGAACTCCCTGGAAAAATTGTAGCTCTATACCAGTATAGGTTCGCCGCTATCACTGCCCGCTACGATCTCGTTTGAATCATACCGGTTTGGATAAATCGGTATTATTCCCCGCTATGGCCTCCTTACATCACATCAATCTTCAACTTCTTCCACCTGATTTGCAAAAATCATTTTCCACACCTAATATGCTTATACCATTGCAAATCAACATTCCCAAGTTATTAAAAACTAAAAAGCAGAAAAATAAAAACGAATAAAAAGGATATATACAAAAAGAATAACATGAGATTGCCTCTCAAGCGCGCTTGTTTAAAGTCACTAAGCTTGACTTTCTTGTTGTTTATGCTTGCGGTGGATCATAAAGAGACACCGAATCTCTTTGATTGATGACTTCATTCGCTAAATACCGCTTCACTCTTTGACCATTGACGGTAAATTCTTTCCCGTCTTTTCCACTTAGAACTATCGCTCCATAAGGAAAAATTTCTTTAATCTTGAAAGGTCCCGACCATCTCGATTTCAACTTTCCATGAAAGATCTTCAACCTTGAATTGAAGAGTAAAGCTAGATCACCAACTTCCAGCTCTTTGTTGATGATCTTTTTGTCGTGAAAAGCTTTAGTCCTCTCTTTGCAGATCTTTGCATTCTCATAGGCTTCAAGCCTAATCTCATCTAATTCCCAAAGTTGAATCTCCCTTTTTCTTTGGCGCTCTTGATATCGAAATTCAGCAATTTCACTGCCCACATGGCATTGTATTCCAAATTAACAGGGAGATGACAAGATTTACCATAAAGGAGATTGAATGAAGTGGTGCCCAACAGAGTTTTGAAGGCGGTTCTATATGCCCATAAGGCATCATCTATCTTGATGGACCAGTCCTTCCTTGTATTCCCAACCGTTTTTTCCAAAATAGCCTTGATTTGTCTATTAAAAACTTATACTTGGCCGCTTTTATGAGGATGGTATTGTGTAGTTACCTTATGCTTAACCCCATGTTTCTTCAACAAGTTTTCAAAAACTTTGTTGATAAAATGTGATCCACCATTGCTAATGACGACTTTTTTGGTATCCCGAATCTCGGAAATATGATGCTTTTAAACAACTTCAAAACCACTTTAGCATCATTGGTGGGACTAGCAATGGCCTCCACCCATTTAGAGACATAATCTACTGCAACTAAGATATAGCTATTCCCATGAGAAGTCGGGAATGCTCCCATGAAATCTATCCCCCATACATCAAAGATTTCAACTTCCATGATTGGATTTTGTGGCATCTCATTCTTTTTTCCGATATTTCCCGTTCTTTGGCATGAGTCACATTTCAAGATGAAATTGTGAGCATCCTTGAACATGGTTGGCCACCAAAATCCTTCATGAAGAACTTTTAACACTGTCTTGAAAGTTGAAAAATGCCCTCCATATGAGGATCCATGACAATGTAAGAAGATTCCCTCAACTTCCTCTTCAGCTACAAACCTCCTGTAAAGCCCATCCTTATTCATGGTGTAAAGATTGGGTTCATCCCAATAGTATCTTGTAAATCCTTGAGGAACTTCTTCTTCTGATATTCTTCTACTCCTTGTGGTTCCTTTTCACAAACCAAATAGTTGACTATATCCGCGTACCATGGTTCGTTCCATCCAGCAATGGAAGCTTCACCTAGAGTATACCCCGGATTTTCAGCTTTGTTCAACTCGTTTATCTATGGAGATATTGACATCAACTACTCTTCAGGTAAGAAATCATCTATTGGGATCTCATCTTCAGTTCTCAACCTTGACAAGTGGTCTGCTACTCCATTCTCGATACCTTTCTTGTCTTTAATCTCTAGATCGAACTCTTGAAGGAGTAAGATCCATCGCAGAAGTCTTGGCTTGGCATCTTTCTTTGCCAACAAGTGTCTCAAAGCTGCATGATTAGTATAGACGATGACCTTAGACCCCACCAAGTAGGATCTAAACTTCTCGAACGCAAAAATAATTGCAAGAAGTTCTTTTTTGGTTGTGGCATATTTCACTTGAGTGTCATCCAATGTCTTGCTTTCATAGTAGATCACAAGGAGTTTCTTATCTTTCCTTTGACCCAGAACTACTCCAACAACATAATCACTAGCATCGCACATAATTTCAAATGGCAAATCCCAATCCGATGGTTGGACGATGGGAGCACTTATCAACTTCTGTTTGATCTTCTTGAATGATTCAAGACATTCCTCATCAAAGTGGAAATCGATGTCTTTACACAATAGCCTTGTCAATGGTCTAGCCAAATTTGAGAAATCCTTTATGAACCTTCGGTAGAATCCAGCGTGAACCAAAAAGCTTCTAATCCCTTTAACAAAGCTCGGTGCTGCAAGACTAGTCATTACATCGATCTTCGCCTTATCAACTTCAATTCCCTTTTCTGAAATCCGATGTCCCAGAACTATTCCATCTCTGGCCATAAAATGGCACTTCTCCCAATTGAGTACTAGATGAGTTTCTTCACATCGTTTCAGAACCCTGCAAAGATTTTCCAAACACACAACAAACGAAGAGCCATATACTGAGAAATCATCCATGAAAACTTCTACCACATGTTCAATCAAATCAGAAAAGATTGACATCATACAACGTTGAAAAGTCGCAGGGGCATTACATAGCCCAAATGGCATCCTTCAATAAGCAAAGGTACCATAGGGGCATGTGAAAGTGGTTTTCTCTTGGTCTTGCGGATGAATGGGTATTTGGAAAAATCCAGAGTCCCCATCCAAAAAGAAATAATAAGGATGATTGGCTAAACGTTCAAGCATTTGATCAACGAAAGGGAGGGGAAAGTGAACTTTTAAGGTTGCATAATTTAGTTTCGGTAATCAATGCACATTCTATGCCCGGTTATGGTTCTGGGATGACTAATTCGTCTTTATCATTTTTTACTACGGTTATACCACCCTTTTTCAGAACTACATGTACCGGTGAGATCCAAGTACTGTCCGAAATGGGGTATATAATACCGTCATCTAAAAGTTTTAAAATCTCCTTTTTAACCACTTATTTTAGGTTTGGGTTCAACCTACGTTGATGTTCTATAGAAGACATAGATTCGTTCTCTAAATGAATTCGGTGCATGCACAAAGTTAGAGAAATTCCTTTAATGTCATCAAGAGAATAACCTATAGCTTTTCTAAAATTTTTCAACTCACAAACCAAATTATCAACCTCATCAAGATTCAAGCCATCATTAACTATTACCAGATAAGTTGAGTTATAGCCTAGAAAGACATACCGGAGACCTTTAGGTAAAGGTTTGAGTTCTACCTTTAGGGAATTAAGCTCGCTCCAATCCTCTTCAGAGTTAGACTTACCATTGCTAGTTCCTTCCTTAGATAGTAGAGTATTGATGCTAAATTTCTCCAAGTGTGGCGATTCTTCAAACCCAACTTCTTCTTTTAAAGTCTCATGCGAATCGAGTCTTAATCCCATCTCCTCCACTTCAGCTTTTAGAACTTTGTGTTCATTTGGCTTAGTAGTTAAAGCCAACTGTAGAGCATCTTCTGTAGCCAATTCCTCCAAGTATTCATCGGCTAGTTCATCCATGGTTTCCACAAAAAAGACTTGGCCATCAATGGTTGGCTTCTTCATAATTTCCTTGATATCATATTGCTGAACATGATCTTTCCCCAAATGCAAGTCAATCTTCCCATTTCTTACATCAATGATAACTCCTGCGGTTGCCAAGAATGGTCTACTAAAGATAAGTGGATCTCTTGGTTCCTCTTCCATTTCCAAGACCACAAAATCAGTTGGTACTTCAGTGTTTCCCAATCTCACAGGAAGATCTTCAAGCATTCCAATTGGTATCCTTACAGATCTATCGGCCAACACCAGAGAGATCCTGCAAGGTTTAAAAGAAAAGAAACCAAGTTTCTTAGCAATAAAATATGGCATCAAACTAATAGAAGCACCAAGATCACATAAGAATTTTTCAAAAGTGAAAGGGCCTAAAGCACAAGGGAGAGTGAAACTCCATGGGTCTTCAAGTTTCTGAGGAGATTTTTCCCTTTTGATATTTGCACTACATTCCTTGGATAATATGACCATTCCCTCCAAAGTCTTAAGCTTCTTCTTGATTGCATCTTTCAGAAACTTGCTATAGTGAGGAACAAGCATAAAGGCATCAATGATAGGCATGGCTATTTGCAATTCTTTCATTTTCTCTTCAAATTGAGCCCAATAATTTTCCATTAACTGCTTCTTGAATCTCCCAGGAAATGGAAGCTTTGGCTCATAAGAAGGTGGATCAAAAACATGTGCTTTTGTTGTAAAATCTTCACTAATCCAACTTATCCTCAAGAGATTCGAGATCCTTCTTGTAACCAGAATCACTACCCATAGCACGAGTAGAACGATCACAATCCTCACCATAATTGTTGTCACTCTGAGCCAAGTTCTCCACAAGGAGTAAACCGTCAGCTTTAGTTTGGCCAAAGAAGTTGTCCTGACTGGCAGTATCCAACATCATCCTGTATTTAGGAGCAAGGCCCCTATAGAGAGTACTGAGGAGACTCTCGCCGGAAAAGCCATGATGTGGGCATTGAAGTGTATACCCCTTGAAACGGTCCCAAGCTTCACCAAAGGACTCATTGCCGCACTGAACAAACCCTGAAATCTCATTTCTCAGTCTTGCAGTCCTGGAAGTTGAGAAAAACTTGGTTAGAAACGCCTTCTTGCAAGCGTCCCAAGTCTCAACAGTTTCAGGTGGCACATTCTTCTCCCAAGAATGGGCTCGTTCCCCTAAAGAGAAAGGAAACAACCACATTTTGAATGCCTCATCAGTTACACCATTAACTTTGACTGTGCCACACAACATGTCAAAGTTTTCGAGGAGATCAAAGGGGTCCTCATTAGGTAGGCCATGGAACTTTGCATTCTGAACCATGGTTATCAGGCTGGACTTGATCTCAAAGTTGTTGTTCAAAATTGAAGGTGGGCAAATGCCGGTCCTTTGGGCACGTCGGTTAGGAGCATCATTAGCACCAATGGTGCGTGGTTCATTATTGTTACCAACATTGTTGTTGTTCTCCATAATTAAATCTAAACGTTGAATGTGAGCTAGTCGCTCTTGTTCCGGTCGTGTCCGAGTGTTATGGCGTTCAAGCGCCCGAATATCCTCAACAATCGAAGTCAAATCTATAGGATCTCTGCTTCTCAGGTTCAAACACCTGAAGTGCACAAATAAAAGAAAAGAAAAAGGTTAGTAAAGTAAAAGAAAATTAGTTTAGTCCCAAACAAATTCAGAGAACTAATGGTTAAAACAATCCTGAAAAGGCAACGTCGCCAATATGATAAACAAGATTTTCTACTTGGTTAAGAAAATACTCAAGTTCATTCATCAATCATTGTAGCACTTAAGGAATCAACCAAATTCAGGTAAAGGTTAACACATTAATCCTATTAGAATTGCATTTAGTCTAAACCAAATATAATTGGATAGGTTCAATCATCTCAAATTAATAAAAAGTCAAAAGTCAAACAAAAGTCAAATTTTCAAAAGTCAACTGCAATTAACAAAAGTCAACTGAAAATTAAGTTTGAAATCAAATATAAAAAGCTAAGCAAATGGTTTAGGTAATTGATTTAGGAGATCAAATGAATTCATGTGGTGTTCAATTCTAACTATTAAGCTAATCTTTGGCACAAATTCCAAAACCTAGACTAATCCACTTTCATGACACTAATCCTTTTCCTAATTATGCAATTTAAACAATCTCTTGAAAAACTACACAATTGAGAAACATTAAAATCCAATTTGTCTTAACCACTAAACTAACTAACAAAAATCTCTTTGGTTAGGCCTCATTTAGCTTAGATTGGTTCCGACATTTTGTCGAACACCTTTCGGGTGCAAATTTCCTAACTTCTAGAAATGAGAGATCAATTCAATCCTAGCATTAAGGGCATCATCTATAAGAAGATTTATGAATTACAAGACCTAAACACCACAATCCTTCATCTAATCCCCCTAATCTATCCAACCATTCACTTAAGGTTCACTACTCACTAATCATAGAAGAACCACCAAATCTTATGAAAGATGTGTAATTAAACATGGTCAGAAGAAGATTTGGAATGGAAAATAACAATCAAAACAAGAATCAAAGCTAAAAATAGATTAAAAGATCAAAATATTACAAAGAGTTTTAAGAAAAATAAAGCTTGTCTCCTAAAAATTAGGATAAAAATTTAAATAGTGCTCCTCAAAAACCTTTGGGTTAACCCATTTAAACATGGGTTGAAAAAGAGTTAAAAGCTGAAATTGTTGACTTTTTCTAACTTCTGTTGACCATACCGGTTTGGATAAACCGGTATGATCCCTCGGTACGTCTTGTCTCTGACCATAGTGGTTTGGACTGCCCGCTATGGTTGACCGCTGCCTGCTCCTGGAAAATGTTCATCTTCACAGCGGTGAAGATAAACCGCTACTCTCACCGGTATGGTCATAGCGGTTCGATGGCCGATATGCTCTGTTTTCACCTCTTCTATCATCCTTTGCACTCCTATTGATCTTTGATTCCGGATTCTTCAACTCTACCACCTAATACTATGATATGCAATGCAAATGCAAGCTATACAACCTATATGTAAGTGACTTGACCTATAATGAATAGAAAACGGTAGGTAAAATGCATCAAAAACACAATATATTAGCGACGACTCACCAGAACTTCCTCCCGATGATATCCAATTTCCGGAGAAAACTCCAGAAGATTGCAGTTCACTCCGACCCCGCATTCAGTTAAGATGCATGAACGCCGCTCTAACGCCACAGAAACCCCGCCTAATGGCGACCTTGAGGGGGATTATCCTGACCCGAAAGGCGACCGACCTCGTGATGATCTCGAACAGCCGAGTCACATCGTGAGATATTCACATAGCTATTCTTGTAACTCAAATTATAAGTGAGATCATCTCAAATCGAATCAATAAAATCTTTCTTTGACGTTGTGTATTTCTTTCGACATTAAACAAAAATTATCGAACTCCTCATTAAGAATAGATTAGTAAAATTAGTATTGTGGATTTAGACATCCACTACGAGTTCCAAACGCGGCTCAAGAATATGGGTACGACTAATCACCCCAACGAGGGATATAATTGAACAATCATTCCGGCTAAACAACAAAGTCGAGTACGAAACGATGATAGACGAACTGCGCCTTGCAACAGAAATTGGAACAAAACGGGTCAACGCTTACTGCAACTCCCAATTGGTCGCAAACCAATATAACGGCGAGTACAAAAAAAGAGACGACCAAATGGAGGCATACTAAGGGGTGGTAAAAACGCTGTCCAAAGAATTTTTGGAGTTCGACCTGCTCAAAATCCCCATAGGGGAAAACACACCCGCCGACGCCTTGGTTGCCTTTGCATCAACCACGAACCCCCCCCCCCCNCACCATCGACAAACCCAACATCTCCGTACCTAGGACCACCTGCGTCATACTGGAGAGAATCAAGGAATACAACACAAATCCATACCCTGATGATGTCAACGAAGACGGGGTCCCAATGGAAGTAGACGAAGTCGAAGCAGACATAGATTGGAGAATTGAGATACTTCCATACATCACTGACGAGATCTTACCACTGAAGAAATGGGATGCAAGGAAACTCAAAGCTAAAAGTGCAAGATACACCCAATTAGACGGAAACCTTTACAAATAGAGCGTGTGAAGCCTACTACTAAAGTGCATCTTCGAACACAAAACAAAAAATGATTATAAGGGAAGTCCATGATGGAGCATGCAGAAATCACTCAGGTGGCAGGGAGCTAGCATTCAAGATCAAACGATACGGTTATTATTTTCCAACCATGATCACGGGTTGCGGACAACACGCCCTAAAATATGAGAAATGCCAAAACATTCACCATTGATGTACCGACCTACCGAGGAGATGCAATCCATTACTACACCATACCCTTTTATGCGATGGTACATGACATAATAGGTCCTATGCACACATCAAGACAAAAGCATTTCTTACTCGTCTTAACTGACTATTTTTCTAGATGGATAGAAGGCGAATCATTTGGCAATGTAAAATCCGAGAACGTCGAGTCCTTCATCTGGAAGAACATTATCTATCGTCACAGGATTCCTTACGAAATACATACTGTCAATGGTCCTTAATTTACCTCAGACATGATCAAGGATTTATGTGAAAGGATGAGAAACAATCTAACCTACTCGACCCATATTATCCACAAGCCAACAGCCAAGAAGAGGTCGCAAACAAAACTATATTAGACAGGCTAAAAACGAGACTAGATGAAAAAAAGAAGATGGGCTCACGAATTAGAAGGAGTACTCTGGTCATACCAGACAACACCCAGGAGGGGGACCAACGATTCCCCATTCGCCTTAGTGTACGGTATCGAGGCAGTAATACCAGATGAGATAGAAGTCTCGAGCCTGAGACGGGAGCTAGCACCTCAGAATACTGACTAAAACGACCAGATGCTTATAGATTTAGCGGAAACCATTGATGAAAGAAGGGACCAATGAACCATAAGACTGCAAAACTATCACAATGCCGCAACTTGTTTCTACAACAAAAAAAATTAAGCCCCGAAGATTTGCTGAGGGAGAGCTAGTATTGCGGGAAGTTTTTCCAGTAAGGGCAGAGAAGAATGCCGGAAAGCTAGGAATCATATGGGAAGAGCCGTACAAGATTTCCAAAGTCATTAAACCGAGAGTATACAAATTGGAAGACGCAGATGAGAACAAGGAGAGACACCCATGGAATATGCTCAACATTTGAAGAAATTCTACTGCTATGCTTTAGCGAGTTGTTCTTTTCCAATTTTTACTTACGCACATTGTAATCCCAATTCACTGAACTACGACTAGGCTTGATCCCCATTTAGGGGTACGTAGGCAACTCTGTTTAGGGAGTCCATCTATATTTATCAGTCAACCCACAAATTGGCACTTTCCTCTTTCCTTTATTAGTTTTTCCAAAAAATAGGGGAGATGTATTCGTCCTTTACACTCCGATCCAGCCCTCCCTCTTTCCTTTATTAATTTTTTTTCAAAAAATGGGGGGGGGGGGGGGNTACCCAGCCCACCCTCTTTTTTATTAATTTTTCTAAAAAAATAGGGGAGATATTTTCATCCTTCATACTCCGACCCAGCCCGCCCTCTTTCATTTATTAATTTATCTCAAAAAAATGGGTGAGATATACTTGTCCTTTACATTCCAACCCAGTCCTCCCCAACCGGGGGCTCCTCGTCAACCAACATGGGAGGCTCACAATATGATGACACCGTGCCCGCACCCCAACCCACGCAACAGAACACCCTCGTCAACCACCCACACCGTTATCTATCGTTTTTGCCTACTCTAACTACCAATATTTACACAAAATTGAGGGGAGAATACCACACCATACCCAACACGTCCTTTAGACCGGTAAAACCATCAAAACCTATAACTATTTTTTCTCCGTAATATAACACTCAAAATGCAAACAATTATCCACACATATTACATTGTATGACTTGGCCAATCATACTATACATCGCACACCCCTAGTGGGTATTAGCCTGAGCAAATCTCAGCAAGGTGTAAGCGCTAAAGCCGAGCTCCATCTTGCAATAATGCATTAAAATGTATGCCAAACATCTTTAACGATTGAAACGTCTGTCTTTCATTTAACATTCGATCTCCCGAATAAGCATGTCACTATATGACAATAAACTTGATGTCAAATATGCAGGTCTTTGCTAAGTAAACATCTAAGATCCCACTTAGGCAAAAATGGTAACACCTAAGTAAAGCTCAAACTCGACTCAACTTAAAAGAAATTTACATAAGCAACATGTGAAAAGAAAATTTCAAACATTCATTATAAAAAGACGCAAACCCAAATAGTCATACAAATTAAACAAACTTAAGTATTGGGTAAAAGCCTCCCCAGGCAATCAAGTTCCAAGATAATTTAAAAGAGTGGATAAAAGCCTTCCCAAGCAGTCGTGTTCAAATTCAAGCAAACTTTAAGAGAAAATTAAAAGAGCAATGATAGAGGAAGCTGTAAGCAATCATTCTGCCCCAGCTGGATCATCATCATTACCCTCGGGAGCTTCTTTCCTCGCCACCGTTTCAACTTCTCCTATGCGGACTACAACCTTTACGGCCTTGTCCAACACTCCACTCGCGTTCACATCAGCCTCCCAGTGTTTCTCCACGTTCAATTCTTTGAAGTCTAGTATTTCCAGCTCCTTGGTAAAGGTCATTTGATCCGCCTTCAGCTCCTTCTTTGACTCCAACGTGGATTCCCCCTAGAGCAAGATGTTGATCAACTCCAAGTTCCCTTTTATCTGTTCCACCTGCACCAGCTTCTCTTGATAGACCCGCCCGCTTACAACCTTTCCTTTCACCCAGTCCATTTTCCTTGAAAATCTTTCATTCAGTTCATTCTATTTATCTCTCACCTACTGCGCAATTTTTCCATTCACCTCCTCAAGGATAGTCGTCAACTCCTTGGCCATGCTTGCCACCTAATCCTTCAAATTATTTTTTGCTTTTTCATAATGGATCACTTCTTCATTCATCCTCTCAGCATCCCTCCTCCTCAGGTTTTCGAGTTTCGCGACTTCAGCCTTCAGTTTTTCGTTATCTTCTGACAACATCTCCACTCTGCCCACAGCAGCCTTTAGCTCAGAAATGGCTTTGTCGGCCCAAGTCGTTACATCAGCAACAAGATCAACACATGAGTTCTTCTTTTCCCTCATCAGCTCGTCATATAGGACTCTCACCATGCGGTTCGCTAAGGCCGCAGTCTGTACATAACAAGATGTTTCAGATAGATGAAGACTGATTCAGTTAATGCACGAGTAACATGAAAACACCTATATCTTAGTGTGGGAGCGAGCCTACTCAGCATATTCCCTTTTGATATCACTCAATTTTGATACCTTTTAGTGAGTAATTATACTTTATATTTGTCATCATTCGAGTATTTTCTATGTGTTTTTGTTATATTTTCATGATTCTAGGTATTTTGGACGTTTCGGAGCAAAAAGGTGGTTTTGTGCACAAAATTGATGCAATTTGACGAATGCAGAAGCAGAGTTCAGCAGAAGAGCCAAAAGTTGATCAACATTTTTAGATGTTTCTATGAATGGAATGGGCTGAGATTTTGACTCAAACTGGCCACGTGAGTTAGATTTCATATGAAAGATATTTGAGGTCAATCCATTGAGGCAATCAAAAGCTATGACGATTTTACTGAAAGTTGGTCAAGCTGTCTCACAGAAGAAGCATGTGCAGCACGTGATGGAGTAGATCGATCGATCCAGGGTTGGATCGATCAATCCGTATGCTCAAAATTTGTTGAAGATTGCCAAAAAGACGTTTTCGTCCTCAAGAATTATCTTTGGTTTTCCTTATTAGGTTTTAATATTTTTTGAACTCTATATAAGTTAGAAGTTTAGGTTTATTTTTACAACACAGAAAATACAATTCACAATATAATTCATTAGTTTGAGAGCTTTTCTGAGAGAGACGAATCCTCACACCTGTATTTGGACAAGAATTCTGAACTCTCTTATTACTTTTATTAAATCTAGTTTTTGAATATGCTTTCTCTATTGATGATTGTTGATTGCTTGGCTATGTCTGAGTAGTCTCTTTATTAGGTTTTAGGGATTTCCCAGGGAAAACAGGTTTTGATGGTAAGGGTTTGACTTTAATGGATTTAATTTGTTAGGTACTTAGTCTAGATTTGTTATCATTTCTTGAATTAGCCTGATCACCTAGTCCATGATTTTAGGTTAATAAATACAAAGGGCTTTGGTTTATTTAATCTGACCTAGTCTAGATGAATAAGTATCTTTGCTTGTGGGAGTATTGTCTTTGAATGCTTAAGAAAATATCGAATATGTAATCACTGCATGATTTAATTATCTGATTTATAGAAAGTTAGTCTTTATTTCTAGAAATTCTATCATAGGGATCTAATACTTCGGGAGGAGATTAGTTTATTGTCGTCTTTTGAGTTGAGAACTATTTTCATTGTTAATCTTGCTTGTCAACCTGGACCTCAAACCTGAATACCCGTGGACCTTCCCTATCGCCTAGCGCTTTATTTTATTGGTTTACATTCGCTTTTAATTATTCGCTTTACTTTTCAATCGTTTTGAAAACATACCCTCTTTTATTTTATCTTAGCTAGAATTGATTTTTAATTGACATTCGTACGGTCTGGTCTCTGTGGGATTCGACCCTTTACTATACTACGAGGATCTGTTCTTTGCAATGTAGATTTAGGATTAAAATCTGAACCTATCAGATTTTTGGTGTCGTTGTCGGGGACTAATATAGTGCCTTTTAAGTTTTTCTTAGAGTCTAGTCTAGGATTTTTATTTTCAGTATTAATCTCGTTCTTTCTGCTTGTTTTTGCTTTGAATGTGCATGACCAGGAGATCTGACAAATCACATGAACTACTTAATCTCACAAACGAAGAACTCGCAAGATTAGAACGTTTAAACCGGAAATCTTGAAGAAGCGCTAGTTCATCCACACCAATGGATGAAAACATCATTCAGAATCCGATCATTCCCTTAGTTCAGAACGCCCATAACCCTCCAGGCTTGGAACATATAGGACATTTTGCGCTCGACCAACAAGGAGGAAATGACAATCAAGTGCCGCCATTAAATCTTGAAATATATGAAAACCAGGGAGGTGGTAACGCCAATCTAGGCGATGGTAATCGTGATAATGGCGAGCAAGCCCCACCTGGACTGAATCAAAATCGTCCACGTCGCCAAAATAGGGTACTAGTTGGCGATTTCAACAACCCTGAAGCTTTCCTAGTCAATAGGAATGCCCTCCACCCTCGACAGCCTCAGAGATATGACTACCAGTTCCCGTTTCAGCTGATCCTATTGCTAAGACAAAACCAGTTTCTTGGCTTGTCTACTGAGCATCATATGGATCACATTGATAGTTTTAAAGACATTGCAGCACGACTTCGCTGAATGGAGTCTCTAAAGACTTCTTGCATTATAAGCTCTTCAATCATTATTTAGCAGATAGAGCTCTGAGGTGGCTTAAGTCGTTACCTACTAACTCAATAGAGACTTGGGATGTGTGTAAAGCCAAGTTTCTGAATCACTTTTACACCTCCACCATAACCAATAATTTGAGAAGTAAGATCTCTCAATTTCAGCAAGGACCGATGGAACCCTTCTATGAAGCATGGGACATGTTCAAAGAGTATATGCGGGATTGTCCCCATCATGGTTTTTCTGATTTGAACCTCTTAAACACCTTCTATAGAGGTATTGATCAGATATACCAACTCTCTCTAGACACTAGCTAGTAATGGCGATTTCATGACTAAACCCGTGAATTAAGCCTACAAGCTAATTGACAACCTTGCTGCTAGCAATAGCAACCATTATCCTGACTTTGATCAAAGAATGCAATCATCTAGTTCAGATTCTTCTAGACTAGCAGAGGTAAAGGAGCTTCTTACTCAATTTCTCAAGAAACAGAATGAGAAGCATGTCAGTTTTGCTGAGGTTGTAGAGAAAGTTGAAGCGGATTGCTTTGCAGTCAATGAATCTGAAAACATCGAAGAGGTTAGCTATATTAATAGCAAGGGAAAAAGAGTCTACAACCAAGGGTACAATCCAGGTTACAACAAAGGTAATCTGTCATGGAGGAGTACTAATGTTGCGAATCCTCAAGATCAGTCTTATCATCCTCCCCAGAATACCTTTGCACATAAGTCTGGACAGTCATTTGTCCAGAAATCGGGTGGTTTTCAACAAGCCCCCTCAACCTGGTTTCCAAAAAATGGCTCAACCTCAAGTTCAGCAAGATAATAAGATGGAGGTGATGTTGAAGCAAATCTTAGAGAGTCAACAGCAGTCTGAAAAGAATCTGAATGCAAAGTTGTATGGTATGTATAACGATTTGAACAACAAGTTTGAATCATTGTCTACTCATGTGAAAAAGTTAGATGTACAAGTGGCTCAAACTTCTGAAGCAGTTAAAAGACAAGCTGGTATGCTACCAGGAAAGGTCGAAGATAATCCCAAGGGATATTGCAAGGCAATGAACTCAAGTTCTGATGGAAATGATGAAAAGTCTACAGATTTTCGAAATTTGAGAAGTGATGCAGAGGTTCATATCGATCGATCCAAGGAGGGATCGATCGATCCAAAATTACGGAAAAGCACAGAGGCTTTATATCGATCGATCCATCCGGTCCAGAAAATTCTTAAAGAAATGATCGATTGATCCATTCTGGATCGATCGATCTATCGGACCAATTTCTGAAGAACCAAAAGATCGATCCATCCACTCAGGGATCGATCGATCCACCTCTTAAACCTGCAAAAATTTCAAAGCAACTTGCAAAAGTTCATACCTCGTGCCCCAATAGACCTCAGGTCCCTACTGAAGAACACATGTACTATGATGTT
>OVBE01009890.1:0-15569 GCA_900406425.1 Iberis pinnata
CTAAAGCTTAAGAACGTTTACTTTCTCTAGTGAAGTTTTTGGTGAGATTTTGGTGTGCCTTCCAAATGAACTTAACCTCTCCCTTATATAGGGAGTAAGACAAGCATGATGTGTCTAATAAATAGCTTATTGAAATGGTAAGACACGAAGACTCTCCCTCTGCTTGACACTTAGCAAATGAGACACAAAGATGGCTTACATGGCCAACATGTGTCCATGAGGTGGAAGGTCTGATTGGTGGCGACCTGTGGTGATTCCACCTCCATCATGAGGTGTAATTTATGCCAGAAAACACCCTGGAGGTCGCCACTTGGTCTGGACAGCAAGCACTCTCCAAAATAGCACCTTAGACAAATGACACCTAAGGCATTCTAGAAGCATCTAAGGAAGCATGAGGTGTAAGGGGAGGTTGAGGACCTGATGTAGGATTGCCACCACATATTTGAATCACTCTTAATCAGTTTGAGCTGCCATGAACTCATGGGTAGCTTCAGAACTCACCATTTGGTCCAATCATGTCCATAGATTCAAAACTAGCTAAGTGTAGAAATTTGATTGGTTGATGCTTCAAGTAGGAGGTGTAAACCTATGATTCCCCAATATTTTAAGCTCCCGTATAACCATTATTAAGTCATACAGAATACTTAGATTGGTCGTTCACTCATTCTTTGTTTTGCGGAAATCTTCAAGTTGGCGAACCGAGCCATTCTAGACGATCTTTTTGCAAATAGGTGGTGTTGGCTTCCCATTGGTCCATTTTTCTTCTAAGTATTTTTAACATTCTAGTGTATCCAGTAGTTTTAAATTTATCTCCTCACTTAATCACTCTACTTGACCTTATCCTATATAATGACATAAATCGCTTATTTTACCGAAAATGTAGTTTTCGGCAATTTCAACTTTTTCGTCCAAACTTTTCCATTGGCTTGGACAATCTTATTTATCTTTTTCATAACAAGATTTTTAAATAAGTAATCACTCAAAGGATCCTTCCTTTGTCCATTTTTATCTAGCTCATATAATCTTGACTTACTTTTGGCCTTATACGTCCTTCTTGGCCATGTTCCTTTCCCTTAGGCTTTGGCCATTTTCTCTAATTTCAGTTAGATATTTCTTAGGTCTAGATGAGGGTTAGTACGAGTACCGATAAACAAGCACTGAGTGGGAGGCAACCCACTATTTTTGGTATTTTCGTTTAGTTATTTATTAGTTTGAGTCAGTCCTAGCTTAGTTACTTACCTATTAACTTTCAGTTTTGAGTCATGTGTGAAACAGGAATTCGAGAACTCATTGTCAAATCAGAGCCGACGTTATCGATAGAGCATACTTATGCCCGATCGAGCAGAAATCCATGGAAAACTTAGGATTTTTGGTCCGTGGCTTTTGCTCGATCGAGAAACTATGGTGCTCGATCGAGCAGATCTCCCTGGAAATTTTCATTAAGTTGGCTCGATTGGGAAAAATGGGAATCACTCAAGCAAATTTTCTGGAAATATTTCCCGACGAAGGTTCTCGATCGGGCACACTATGTGCTCGTTTGAGCAGATCTCCCTGAACTTTTTCATTAATGTTGCTCGATTGGGCACATACGTGCTCGATCGAGCAACCCCTCCAGGTAAACCACATTCACTTGATTTTAACCGGATTTTTGCTCTCTAAACTGGATTTTGAGAAATTGAACCAATTTTCCCCTATCTCTTTCCCTATTCCATCGATCCCACCTCCTTATCCACCATTATTTTCACTCCAACACCTTCAACCTCTCTAACCTCCCTCAAACTCAAAATCCTTCTATTCTAGTATGTTTTTGACGATTATGGATCCTATTTCACTTAGTTTTTCTTGCTTAACCCGATTCTAATCTTGTTACATCGATATATCAAGTTATGGCTCCTAAATCCCTTCTTTTCATTTTGAAAATTAGGGTTATTTTTGGGTATTTTCGATTTGAATGATTTTGGTCTTAGAATTGATCTCTAGGATGCCTTACTAATCTCTTTAGTGCTTATTTTCATAATGCATGTTGTTTGTTGAGATTGAGGTTGAGATTTTGGAATTTGAATAAAGTGTTTAGAATTTGAATTGGGATTTTTAGATTTGTTGTTGCTTGTTTGTGTTGGTTCCGATTTTCCAATTGCCGAATTTCGATTCCTGAGTTTGAAATCAATTGCATATGGTCTTTTAGATGGTTCTTTTACTTGATTTTCTTGCTAAGTTAGCTTAGTATTGCTCCTAAATCATTGCTTTGCATCGCCATTGTGTCTCTTGATCGCTTGCTCATTATTTGTCTCAATTCTCGTTTGGTTTCTCTTTGTTATGAATTGCTTGGGAAACTCATTTGTTCTTTTGAGTTCTTTCATTTCAGGAATATGGGATGCGAACGTGATTCCGGATCCACCGAATCTCCCGCATCAAAGAAAACAAAGGCTACCGCCGCGGAAAAGCAAAATGGTATCGCATCTAGTAGTGAACCGCACATTGATCCCAAGTATATGAAGCTCCCATGGCCGAGAACTCCCATGCTTCCATTCCAACCCCCCCCCCCCCCCCCCCCNAAGCCACAAGACTTGGACGGGTCGGAAGATTTGTGATAAATGGGATCATTTCAATTCCATGTTCTACAACATAATGATCCAAACCAAATTTGAAGATTATCTCCTCTAGGACTCAAAGACGATGCACAATCTCTCTTTAACGGTATGGTTCTCAATAACTTCCAATTCCAAGATTATCCTTTGTATGAAGACCTTGCTCACCAATTTTTGGCATCTTTTCGCATAGTCTCCAATGATAGTAAGAACCCCCGTCTATCTGAGACCAAGGTTCAGTTCTTTGGTCTGGGGAAGTTGTACAAGTTTCCAATGGCTGAGTTTGCACCAATTTATGGGGTTCGCGCATCCAAATACATTCACGAGTTCCCCAAGTTCCACAATGCACATGATCTTTGGGGTATCATAGGTCCGGGGCGTTTTGTAGGAAAAAAATGCCAAGCTTACACTCATCCGCAACCTCGCTATTCGTTTTGCTATCAAGATCTTCGGTCACACGTTCTACGGAAAGCAAGAAGCAGGATCATTGCGTAACCACGAGCTCTATTTTATTCACTATGCTATAAGTCGTTTCATGCTGGCTGGATATTAGACGGACCAATCCCAACACTCTCACGACGCCAAGATTGGTTGGGTATTCGCTCCGGTTCTCGACGAGCGGAAGTTTGATGCTTTGAAGAACCCCACTAGGGTAGAGATGATGGGTAGTCTCATTACACCACTTTTACAGGCTATCAGAATTCGGTTGGATTTATTTCCTCGGAGGCCAGACACGAACCGAGTAGATGAGCAGAACATTGCTAAATCCAAGTGGTTTTCCCAGTTTCGACATTATTTGTTTGAAGACTTGGAGGGTCGGGTTTGTGAGATTCGGCTTCTGAAGATGGATTTAACCTGTATTACCTCGTTGACCAATGTACGTTTTCTACCAGGTCCCGAGCATTTTACTCAACCTCCTACTGCTCCTCCCGTTGCCACGAGACAAAGACGCATTAACCAGAGATGTGCCAGAGATCAGAGTCCTGATGACGAGGTACCTGATGTCCCTGATATTGAGGAGATTCCTAAGTACGTCCTTCCACCACTTCGCGTTGATATGACTCAGGATGAGAAGATTGCATGGCTCATGGATTCGCAGTAGCGGAACAACAAGCTCATGTGGGACAACAACAGTCTGATGCAGAAGATCTTGAGGACCGTTTCTGGATGCTTTAGGACACCTAGGTGACACCCGGATGATGAGTGGGAGCATGATGAGGATGAGGGACCGCGAGTTGTAGCTGGAGGATATGGTGACAAGTCTGACTGAGAGACTCTCTGTGTTTCATTTGTAGTATTTCTTTTCACTTTTGAACTCATGTCATTTTCTATTTTGTCCTTCTCCTTGATTTATTTTCACACCGGGACGGTGTGAAGTAAGTCTGGGGGAGGGAGTATGTACTAAGCGAATCTAACTTTGATTTTGTTATTTTGTCAGAAATGATGAAATTCTTCGAAATTTTTGTTTTGAATTCGCTAGTATTTTAGAGTCGAAGGAACCATGATTAAAACCGATGATGATAATTAGCCAAGTGTGGGTATGGTTTTCGATCTTTCTGGATTATTGACTTAGATTAATTTTTTAGATTAGGATTGGAACCTCATTACTGATTGCTTGTTTCAGAAAGTTCTGGTCTTTTTAGTTATTGATGATTTGATGCTAGCTTTGCCATGATAGGACTTAATCTGACTTTGAAAAATTCTTGTTTATGGTGTTGATTTACTTTGAGAATTAGGTACTTTTCTCTTCAATGTTCTGTAAAGCCGACAAGTTCTTCCAGTACGGTCCGGGTCCTTTTCACTCTCTCCCTTCAGAAAAGTTAAAAAAACCGGTTTAGAAAAATTGTTGAAGCGTTACCTAGAAGTCCGTAGTCATTGCCGTGGCTGCCGAAAAACTGTTAGAGTCATGAAAACGCAGAAAAGTGCGAATCTTTAGAAAAAAGAAGTGAGAAAGGGAGAAAAAGGATCAAGACTGGAAGTCGATTGATGCTCTGTTTGGTATGGGCATTTTGATAGAAAAGGTACTTGAGTAAACTGATTGATATACCATAGATGAGAGTGCATGTCTCTAAACTTAAATAAATTTAAAGTGCTGGTTGATATGATTTGATACTTTATTGATTTGGGATTTAGTGTAGGAAAAAGCTTATTAGTTTAGTGGTGCTAAACAGTCCAGTCTAGATAGTTGTTTAAGATTGGTGTCTTTTGGGATTTGAAACCGTGCTTATGGTTGTTGAGATTTTTTTAGTTTCTGTGTGGTCCGTTTCAAACCTCTTCTCCGGATTGGATCTTGCTTTACTTGAGGAGAAGCAAAGATCTAAGTCTGGGGGAGTTGATATTACTTGGTTTTAATGCATATTAGTAGGAATTTATGCCTGCTATTCTGCGTTATTTTGAACGTTTTCCTTGTAAAATGGTGTATTTTCAGGATTTTAGGTGTTCGGGTCGTGCCGAAGCATTTTAGAAGATTTCAGAAGATTTCAAGAGTTTCAGGAGTTTTGATCGATCGAGCACATTGCTCAATCGATCGAGCACATTGCTCAATCGATCGAGCACTCTTCATACCTTCTGCTTGATCGGGCAACTATGGTGCACGATCGAGCAGATCTTCCTGGAAAAATCCAAACTTTTGGATCGTTCAAGCAAATTGGAGTTTGATCGGGCAAAATCAAAAGTTGCTCGATCGAGCAAAGGTGTGCTCGATTGAGCAAAGCATCCGAAGAAGAATAAAAATTTCCAAATTTTACAACCCAAGTCCTCACTTTTATCCCCAATTTTCTTATTCTATTATTTTACTTTTAGAACTATAAAAAGCCTTTTCGCTGAGTTTTTGTTGACTACCTTTTACTTTTGCAATTTTTTGAGAGCTTTTACTGGGAGAAAAATTCCTGAACCTTGTATTTGGAGAAGAGATTCTAAACCCACTTTTAATATATCTATTTTATTGTTTTCATTTATGTGTTCTATTTCGACATTGATTTGTGTTTGCTTTGATATGTCTGAGTAGTTCATTAGTTAGGTTTTAGGGGTTTCCTAGGGAAATCATGTTTAAATGTTAGGTTTAACTTTGCAGGATTGAATTTGTTACGTTCTTAGTCTAAATTCGTTCTTATTGTATGAATTAGCTTGATCACCTAGTTCATGATTATAGGTTGATAAATATAAAGGGATTTGATTTAGAAACCTGACCTAATTTAGATAAATAAGTGTTTTTACTTGCGGAAGTATTGTTTTAAATGCTTATGAAGAATTGAATCTGATTATAATGCATGATCGAATTTATTTAAAGATGGTGGGAGTTTGTCTCTTGCAATTCGAGCATAGGGTTTAATACTCCGGGAGGAGATTATTCTTTATTCATTTTTCATGTTGAGAACTATTTTCAATCCCAATCCTGCATGTTAACTTGACTTTAAACCTTAATTCCTACGGATTTCCCTAATGCCTAGCGTTTTTATATTATAGTTTTTAAACCGTTTTTATTTGCCATTTTGAATTTGTTACAACGATCACTTAATTATTCTCGCTTTAGCTAGATTTGAAACTGGAACTGAACGTGCATTTTCTTGTCTCTGTGGATTCGATACCTATGCTTGCTACATTGAATAGTTCTCTGCAGTACTAGTTTAGGATTAAATTCTTAACCTATCAGTGATGTGAGTAGGACATGTGTGAGTAGAAAGGTTATTGGCTCTTCCCAAGAAAATGGCATTGACATGTGCGTACTCCTTTGGGTTCTAAATTAATTTTCCTGGATGTTGACCAGTTGTAGTTGGGGTAGAAAGAGAAGTGGAAGTAGACTTGTTTTCCAAAGCACTTACCCTTGAGTTTAGAACTTCAATTTTTTCATATATGGCGTTTAATGATGATTCCTTCTTGTGGTGGAGGTCACAAAACTTCTTAGATGTTTCCATTGCACTATTGACCTAACCTTGTAGAAGTTGCTGTAACATTGCTTCAATGTTGGAAGGTTGAGCCTGAGGTTGGTTAGAGGTGAAACCAGGAGGTGCGCTAGTTTGTTGTTGCTGCTGCTGCTGAAAACCACCCTGTTGTTGTTGCTTGGGAAAGAAACCACAATTCTGAGCATAATTGATGAATTGTTGAATATTCTTCTGCCGTTGCGGTGGATAAACTTGATCCTGAGGGTTGGCTACGTTGTTGCTATGGTAGGAAAGACCAGGGTTGTTGGAGTAGTTGATGAAACCTTTGTTATAATCACCCTGATTCTGAACATAGCTAATCTCCTCATGTTGGTTAGCCTTCCCAACTTGAATCTGAATATGTTCTTCATTAGTGATGAAGTGAACTTGGTGCTGCTGACCAAGAAGGAGCTTATCCAACTTGTCACTCAAAGCCTTTATATCTTTCCTTGTCTTATCGTCCGTGTCAGAGCTACCATGAGGTGTGCGATCATAATACTCATTATATATTCCATCGGATTAAGCGAGATTCTCGACAAGTTCTGAACCGTCATCAACACTCTTGTTCAGGAAATTATCGTTATTGATAGTGTCAAGCAACATTCGTATCTTTGGTAGAGCACCTCGATAAAGAGTGCTAAGAAGGGATGCTTTGTTGAAACCATGATGTGGACACTAGAGAGTGTAATTCTTGAATCGCTCCCATGCTTAAGAAAATGTTTCAGCATTTCGCTGTACGAAACCAGAGATGTCATTCCTTAACCGTACGGTACAAGAAGTGGAGAAGTATTTGGCAAGAAAAGACTTCTTGCAAGCATCCCAAGTTGTGATTGAATTCCTGGGAAGAGACTTGTCCCACTGATGATCCTTCTCTCCCAAAGAGAATGGAAAGAGACACAACTTAAATGTATCCTCACTCACACCGTTGATCCTGATGAGACTGTAGAATCTGTCAAACTTATGCAGGTGGTCGAGTGGATCCTCCATTGGTAAACCTTGGAATTTATTCCCCTGTACCATAGCTATCAAACTGTGTTTGATCTCGGAATTGTTATTATGTACAACATGAGGGTTGATTCCATGGCGCTGTGTGTGAGTGTTCGTGTTGTCACCAGCACTAATGGTGTGCTGGTTGTCGTGGTTAATGTTTTCCTCCATTTTCAAATCTAACCTTCTTAAATGTTCCAAGCGTTCTTGTTCTCGTCTTGCGCGAGAGTGTCCCCTTCAAGAGAACGAATGTTGTCAACGAGTGGAATTAAGTCAGTCGGTCCTCTGCTTATCCGTATCATACACAGTGATGCAAGTACCTGAAAACAAAGGAAACAAAGGAAAAAAGTGAGTATGTATGTAGAAAAGGAACTTGATCTCAATAGATCCAAAATACAGAATGTAACAAATAAACACCAATTGGCAACAACGCCAAATTGATAACAAGATTTTTACGTGTGTGAATAAGTTTATCAATTCCTATCACACTATTATGCCATTATAGTATAGATAGGTGTCAATCCAAATGGGTGTGATGCTAAACACTCTAGATTCGTTTGGAACTACTAATTCAAGCCAAATAAAAAGATGGGTTTTTATCTAAAAAGTCCTAAATGAACAGAACATGTAGTAAGCAAAACAGGAAACATGACATAAGTACTAACATGCATCAATAAAAACAGGAAAAATAACATAAGTGTAAATAGTAAGTAAAACGAAAGCAGACGAGAAAATGGGGTAAAATACAATCAAAGGGGAAGCAGTTCATAAGAATGGGGGTGATTGACCAGTAATCCTCCCTGTACTCCCTAGACATCATATTCATAAGAAACCAAGTCCAATATCTTGATAAATGATTTCAACCTAAGCAATCACCATAGCTAACTCTCGTTAACGGTACACTACCTAGCAGGCATGAAGAACTAAGCTGCTAAAGACAATAAGCACCATAAACATCTAATCTCTTAGGCTAGGTATGAAAATCTCTAAAATCACCATGTTCAGACATTTCAACAAACACCTTTTGGGTGCTGAAATGTCTAATATGAGATTTCAGTTGATCAGAAAGAAATCAGCATGAAGAGCAGTGAAACAGAAGGGATCCATAAGCAATCAAACTTAGGCATCTAGGAAGAACAGAAAATCAACACTAGTCTACCTTATCCTCAGGAACCTAGGGAAACTACTCACTATACATGGTGGATTTGAAATAAGGAAAAACAGAAAACATTACTTCTAAACAAAACATTGAGATCAAAAGTCAAACTGTGAAGAACAATAAGAACATAAAGTCAGAGAACTAGAGGATGATAACCAAGGCGAAAAATCAGAGTTGCAGAAGATGAAGATCATCAACAACAAGAACACCAACCCAGAAAAGCAGAGTTCTAATGAAACAGTAACAAAACCCAGAGGTGGTGATCAAGGCGAAACGAGATTAGAAGAGAAAAACAATAAATCAATATGCACCATATAGTTCACAACCTTAAACTAAACGTGAAAATGAAGAAACCAGAAGCTAAACATAAACTTAAAAATAAATATGGGTTTTTCCATCAAGAACATCAAAGGAAGACAATGGGAAAGGAAACCTAAGATAAAAACTCAAAATGGAAACAAAATAAAGCTTAGTCTCAAAAGAGGCGTTTTAGGGCTTATAGAGTACTTTAGAAAAGCCCTAAAAACGCTAAAAGAAAAAAAAATCCAAAAATCCTAATGATTCTTCTTAACTCGAAACTGGGTCATCTTGGTTTGGGTCATCGGGTCGGATTGAAGATGGCTTGACGAGGTGTTAAGAATACAATAGAGGTAAGAGATCAAGGCCGGAAAATGCGGCTCGAGCTGGAGCCAGAGTTGGTCGAGGTGTAGCTGGACCGTGATCAAGGCGTGAAGTGCCGAAGCTTGGCCGAAGGCAAGGTGAAGATGCGGGTGTGATCAAGGTGCACATGAAGCTTGATCGAGGAAGTCTGGAGATCAAGGCGCTAAAATGGAGCAAGCACTAGAGATAGAGGTGGTGCGCGGATGGTCGAGGGAGTGATCCGGGTGGAACGTAAAGTTGCACCGTGTGGCTTGATCACAAGTTTGATCATGATCGAGGGAGTGCTCGAGGAAAAGACTTGGTCATCGAGCCGAGTTGTCCGAGGTGGCTCGAGTGGTGATCAAGGCAGTCTTGATCGAGCGGAGCCGGGCCTTGATCGATTGAAACGTTGTGGCTAAGTAGAAGTATTTTGCTCGATCCTTTTTCTTTTCAGGCTTGGCTCTTCCTTTTCATTCTCCAAGATTGCAATAATGTTCTGAAAACTCCCTTAAGTCCTGAAAAATCTCCAAAATGCACATGTATGTGAATGCTAATGAAAAGTTTCCTAAAAATGCAAACTTACTCATGAATTCCTATAAATGCAACTTGTTAACATCTAAATGATCCTAAAATGATGGTAAATGTGTCCTTAAAATCACTAAAATGCAGAGACATCAGCGCATGATACTCCACCAGTTTATATCTATAATACTCGACAATTGCAAGGTTTTCTAAGCCTATGGAAAATCGAACCTGTACGTCTTCGTGTGGAGATTACAGAGAAAAAGATGGCGAAGTTAGTCTGAACACAGGAGCAAGAGAGAAGAGTAAAAGGTTATATAGTTTTAGCTCAGAAAGTGAACCCTCATACATTTAATCTAATAGTGATGATTATAGTGAGGGTTATGATGGTGTACATTTCAGGGAAAATGACTATGACTGCTATAGTAGTGGAAAGTGAAAACGAGAAAGTAGGCGGAGAAGATGAAGTGGTCAAAGAAGATGATGAATTTGACAGCCAATTTGATATGTTCGACGACTCGGATGGTGCGTCATCTGAAGATGATAACTTCAGCTCATACGGTGAGTCTACAGTAGAAGACGAAGATTCAACGACGCAACCTCCAAAGAAGAGATCTCATAACTGGTACATGAGCCGGTGCAATATGAATACAGAGGTTTTAAGGTCGGAGATGGATTCCCTACACTTTGCGGTAGGGCAACAAGACGAGAGTAAATCTGATTTGGTGAGATGACTGAAACTTCTTGCATTGAGGGATCAAATTGATTTTGATGTAGACGTATCTGATAAAAAAACATTGGTTGTTAAGTGTTGGGTTGTTGGATGTCCCTGGAGAGTTTGTGGTTCTAAACAAGGGGTTTCCCCAACATTTTACGTTCGTATTTGCGTTAGAAAACATACATGTTCTGTTACTGAGCGTTCTATTCGATCTAAACAAGCAACACTAGATATTTTAGGACAGTTGTTTGGGACTTTCTTGGCGACATTGGTGCGTCCGTTCTACTTGCGATTGTCGGAATAGCTATCAACAAGCAGTTTGGTATAGAGTTATTTATTTATTTCGGGTCGAGTTATTTAAAAGATTTGGCTAAGTTATGTTAACGATTGACTGAGTTATATTAACATTAATGCTGAGTTATTGTAATATTAAGGATGAGTTATGTTTTCGATGTGACTGACTTAATTTTATAATGCCGTTGACTTATTCGAGTGGTTTTGTTTTCAATAAACAGTTTGGTACAAAGGTATTTATTTTTTTGGGCCGTTATTTAAAAGATTAGGCTGAGTTATATTATTGGTAGGCTGAGTTATATTAATAGTAATGCTGATTTATTTTAACATAAAGGCTGAGTTACTGTAACGTTAAGGCTGAGTTATGTTTTCGATGTGACTGACTTAATTCTTTGATGTGACTGACTTATTCGAATGGTCATGGGGACAAATGCCATATTGGAAATCACATAAGACACTGCAACGTCCAAGGGATATTGATGAGGGAACACCTAAGATTGGGTTTGGTAACTTTCCTTCTTACTTATACATGATAAGAAGGGTTAATCCGGGTACATTTGCACGTCTTCAAATCGACGAGTGTGGAAGATTCATATATGTGTTCCTTTCGTTTGGTTCGAGCATAGCTGTGTTTCCTTTCATGTGCAAAGTAGTGGTCATAAACGGTATGTTTCTTACTGGTAAATACAAAGGGATGCTTCTCACAACGCTAGCTCAGGATGGTAATTTTCAGATTTTTCCAATATCTTTCGTTGTGGTTGACACTGAAAATGATGAATCGAGGGAATGGTTTTTTACGCAACTAAAAGCTTTGATTCCCGACAAGAAGGATCTTGCGATAATATCATATAGGCATAAGTCGATAGGGAAAGCAATTGGGAATGTGTATCCGCTGGCTTCTCGGGGAATTTGCACATAGCATTTATATAAGAACATTTTGGGACGGTACAATGTAAAAGATGTTTTTCGTCTGGTGAAAAAAGTGGCAAGATGTTTTAGGTTGCCTGATTTTAATGCGATTCTCCAGGAGATTCAAGTGATTAATCTTGAACTTCATGGGTACCTCCAAAGAGCGGATGTCCAACTATAGAGCCTGTCCATTTCCGGGGTGAAAGGTACAAATTGATGACTATGAACATAGCGTAATCAATGAACAGAGCAATGTTAGATGCTAGAGGTCTTAAATTTGTTCGACTATTAGAATCAATACGGGAAATGATGACCATATGGTTTGCTAAACGAAGAGGGGATGCTATATCGCAGCAAACCACGCTTCCCCGTGGTGTCGAGAAACTACTACAAGTAAGTCAACCATCACAATTAATAAGTCAGCCGCAACAATTTATATATGTGACGCAATAATCATAATTAATCCATAATGTTTTTTATTATGTATTGATAATTAATAATAGGGTCGCGTTGATGCCGCCAAACTGTTTACGGTACAATTGATTGATAAGGCTTGCATGGAAGTTAAATATGGGCAGTCTTTGCATGTTGTTAACTTGACTGCGAGAACGTGCACATGCAAGCGTTTTGAACATGATAAATTACCATGTACGCATGCAATCATAGCTGCCATGAACATGAAAGTTTGTCGTGTATCCTTGTGCAGTAATTACTATTATAGCGCTGATTTGGTTAACGCATACACTCAATCGGTAATGTCGTTTGATTCAGCACATCAAGTTCCAGAAAACATGGATAAACAACCGTGCATGCCCCCATTTATTCGTCCACAGCCAGGAAGACCTAAAGAAAGGATGAAATCTGGTTTAGAAGTTTCACTTGAGAAGAAACGTCCAAGAAAAGAACACACATGTTCTCGTTGTAGAAAGAGTGGGCATACTGTGAAAACCTGTCCGATGTAAAGTGAATGTTTTTGTGAATTTGAATGTTTTTGTGATACGACTGAGTTATGGATTCACAATGACTGAGTTCTTGTTTATCTATGGTTGAGTTCTCGTTTAATTATAGATGAGTTTTGATTTCAATAAGGATGAGTTATTAATCGAAGAGTCACGACTTTTTTTATTCCTGCCTCTTTTTTTTACCTCGATAACGTAATAAGACATCATAGCCTCGTATTATGAGATAATGGCTGCATAATAAGACACAATAGACATCATCTAGGATTTGACCGCGGTATCGTAATATCACATCATAGATGCGTAATAATAAGACGTTTGCGTTGGTTATAAAAATTTCACGATATTAGTGCTCAGTTGAATTATACATGGTTAATATATGATACATATGAGTTATTGTTTATCATTCAGCAGGGTTATTATTATTGTCTTAGACAATAATAAACGATACAGTAATAAACGATACAGCTAGGTTACTTTTAATGTTTGTCTGAGTTATGAAAATTAAAATGAACGTCACGGCTAATTATCCTTTATGTATGTATGACTTATGATTATTATACTTCAACAAAGCAATACTTGTGTAATCGTCAAACTTATTCTCATCACCTTGTTTAGAACAAAAGTTGTTACAACACTTAGAAGTTAACTTTT
Organism: Iberis pinnata; assembly: GCA_900406425.1. Lineage (NCBI taxonomy): Eukaryota > Viridiplantae > Streptophyta > Magnoliopsida > Brassicales > Brassicaceae > Iberis > Iberis pinnata. The sequence continues at coordinate 13,350 of OVBE01009890.1, forward strand.
ATTTACATCATAAAAAATAAAAACTAGATAGATGAACAAGACCTGTATTCTGTCACCCTTCCATTTATGAACTTATGAGTTCCTGTTTTTAGTGTCCTTCGTGTAATACTCAACTAACATCAACAACCAATGGATATTTCTTTTGTAACCGCAAAGGCAATGAGAAAGGCAATGGGAAAATAGTGGGGTGTATATAATCTATGTTGCGACGATTACTATGCAAGTTGTTGCAAGCGCTCTTCACAGAAAGGATACATATAATCTTTAAGATGCTCTTTGAGTATTGGATGTTATTTTCGTTAGAGTGCAGCTAGGAAGTAAGTTGAATTCTTGATCCTTGTTGAAATATCTCTTTCTCTGCTTGATTAATTTCTATGTAATTCTCTTGCATTGGTTGCCTCCTTGTTCGTAATGCATCTTCATGAAGAAACATAATGAGTCTTCCAACTATCCCATTAGAGTGGCTAGGGGAAAATAGCAAGAAGAAGCATAGACAATATACCATAACATAAGCAACCAATGTTACAATAAACATTTGGAGATTTGGTGCCTGTTTGATGGTTGCATAGGATAAGCATAAGGGAATCAAATTGCATGCGTACTGTTTGTGAGCAAAATCAAAATCGAAAGAGATAGATTGCATACGTACGATTTGTGAAGAATATAAAAAATGTTTAGAGAGAAAGAGGAAGAGAAGAGAGGAAAACCTGAGATAGATGAAGACATAGGTTGAGAAGTTGTTTGCAAATAAATCGAGAAATAGAGAAATAAATAGAGAGATAATTGTCGCTTCAAAGTCACATAATTTTTAATATAAATAAAGAGTCATGATTTTTCGTATTCCCACATCATTACATGCCTCGTAAATCAAATTATCCATGGGTAAGTTATGTTTACAAGGCTATTATATGAAACAGATGAGTTATGTCTACGAATAAGTTATGATTAAGACCGAAACACAAAAAGAAAATAATATCCAGACAACAACTAATTAGGCACGATCTTTTGTATTCCCACATTCATTACAATCACATCATTTGCGACAGATAGAGAGACTGATTTAATTATCGCGTCATAGCTGCCTAATACTATGACATAATAGCTGACACAAACTGCATAATAAGAATAGGGTTTAACCTCCAAAACGTATTATCCCATCATAGATGCGTAGTAAGACATCATTTTCCTCGGTTATAAGAATTACATCATATTATACGGCTAAGTTATTGTTTAATATAAAAATTCAACAATCACGATTTTGCATATCCCCGCCTCTTAAACTTTTTTTTTACCTCGGTAAAGTAATAAGAGTGGGAATAATGTGAAACTGATTTATGGATTTGAATATTTTTGTGATACGACTGAATTCTAGATTAAATATGGCAAAGTTATGGTTTTATGTACGATTGAGTTCAGGTTCCATTAAGGCTGACTTCTGAGTTACATAAAAGCTTACCTCAGTAATATAATAAGACATCATTACACGCCTCGTAATATTACATCGTAGCTGCGGCAGAGAGAGACAGAGAATCATCGTGTCAAAGCAAAATATTTTTAATATAAATCGAAGAGTAATGATTTTCGTTTTCTCTCCTAGGGTTTGTACACGGTACCGTAATATCACATCATAGCTATGTAATAAGAATCATATGATTTTGCTGGGATATAAAGGTGTCTTAGATAGTAAGAAACAAAATGGCTAAGTTATTCTTAATTTTGTATAAGATAAAAAATTTAAAGATGAACGTTACGACTGAGTTATCTTACTAAAGGCTTGGTCTTATTTGTGTACGTCGAAGTAGCTTTTTGTACTTTGCGACTGGGTTATTTTACTTTACGACTGAGTTATGTTTACATTACGACTGAGTTAACTTCGTCGTTATAGAGATTTTGAGTTTTTTATAAAGTACTAAAATTATCAATTCTAACTGAGATTGTCAGTTCAAAAATAAATTAAAAATAGTTAATGATAAAATAACGGGTAATAATATCTAGATTAATCAAAACAACAAGATTCAAAGTGGTGTCAGTTCAAAAATAAATTAAAAACAATAAATGATAAAACAACAGGAAATAATAGCCAGATTAATTAAAACACCAATATTCAAAGTGATTTGATTAATCTCATGAATTAGAAAGAGAGGAGAGTTGTTTGGAGACAAATCTCAAAGTTAACTTCATAAGTTCTCATTACAAGCATATATATATATATATATATAT
>OVBE01009891.1:0-12833 GCA_900406425.1 Iberis pinnata
TATATATATATATATATATATATATATATATATAAAGTTAAGTTTTGCTCTGTAGCCTCATCACTACATGTATTTAAGTTCTTATTTTTATAATTTGTTAATTAATTTCAAAAAACACATTTACTACACATTACACATTACCCATTTAATATAAGTAGATAGTTATGAAAGAAACATGAAAAATCATGTCATTTCTTCTACTATATCACAAAACTAGAAAAAAATTACACTCACCAGAGAAAAAACAATCATATTAATTTTATGAGAATTGTCTTTTAAATGTATTAGAGGTTTTAATAAACAATATCTATAAATTATAAACCAAAATTTATTAATAAACCGAGTATTAAAATATTATTAATAGAGATAATAAATTAAATCTCAACTTAACTAATATACAACAATTATAAAATAAAATATTTATACCCCAAAACTTTGTAAGTTGTATATTATAAATTATAAATTCATTTGTTAGTTTTAAATTAATTCTTTTCTTTTTCATTATTTCCTTATTACTTGAGAAGATATTTGAAACCAACTCAATGGAGGTTATATTTTTTATTTTCTTTTTATTTGAGAAGATATTTTCTTTATGTTTTTTTTAATGATGTGAATATGACAAAATTAAAACAAAATTTCTACTAAACATTCAAAATGTATGAATAAATACTGTAATTTATTTATCTTAGTTCAAAAAATTAGTTGTATTATTCTCAATATATATGAAAATTATAAGAAAATAACCTAAGTAAACAAGCTAGAAAAATTCAAGAGAATACCAACCAACTACTTAAAATACATACTAAAAACCAACGTTGAGTTAGCCCAGTTGGTTTAAGCGCAGTCGTTGGTGATGTTGTGCTCCTGGGTTCAATTCACGGTGGGAGGGATCTGCTCTTCAAAGAAGAGTTATATAACATGGTTTGGGCCTCGCCCTGGAGAGATGTACGGGTTTCGGCCCAGAACTTCCTGGTCATAAAAAAAAAAATACATACTAAAAAGTTCGTTCTAAAGTAGTTTCAAGATTTTTTCACAAAATCTAAAAGATATATCAGAAGTAAAATGTTTTCATGAAAATACATAAGAAAAAGGTAGAAGATAAACGAATTACAATTATTATTTTCTTACAAAATTATGATGTAACTTTTCAACATATTTTTATATTTATATTTAGTTAAATCAGTAACTAAGGAAAATCTAAATTAATATTAAAGTTATAAATTTTTTCAACTTTTTCTCTACGATATTTTTTCTATTCTGATTATTGGCACCGATCCGCCTATAGGGCGGGTAAAACTCTAGTATAAAATAAATGACGCTACAAATGGAACTAAAGCAAGAATCATTTAATTATTGCCAAATATTTCTACTTTATATTTTTCTATTTTACTCAGGATTTCATAGGCATTCATGAGATTACTGATTTATTGGGTAAAAACTGGAAATCGACTACGTGACAATGTATACTCGCTAGAACCATCAACCGTGCATTATATAACATCAAATAAAAGGAAACCACTTACATGGGACAAGATTTGTCATATTTAATTATTTGATAAGTATTTTAACTTTATATTCTATAATCACCAGGATCATGAAATTATAAAAAAATTTCAAAGGCCGCAATCTACAACAAAAAAATAGGTCAAAACTCTTTCATCTTTTTTAAAAAGGATCGTTTCTTAACTAAAATTTTTAAAACTAAAAAAAGACTCGGGCTCAGGACTGGCTCTGTCTATAATATATCTCCAATTTTTTGTAGGCAGACGACAGTTAGATTTTCTAAACATGATCATAATCGATCTTGAGATTTTAAATGCTGCAATCTAAAATGAAAAAATGGACCGATTTTTAAAGTAATTTTTTTTTTAAAATTAGACCAATTTTTAAACAAATATTTTAAAAATAAAAATGGGTCACAAGCTCGTGTTTGGTATGTCTGGCCTCAAAACTGATTATGATAATATATTTTGGGTCGAGGTCTTGGTCGAATGAAGTTTAATTATAAGTTATAATGATTATTCTACGTACGTACCTATTTGGAAATTGATTATTTGTTTCCCCACAACCTTTTTAAAAAAGTAAATAAATATAAGTAAAGAAGAAGGAAATTATAAAAGTGTAGTGTTATTCTAATTATTCTGTTTTTCATAAAGCATTTCGAAGGAAGAAAGGTGAGATTTAAAATAATGGGCATGCTTGTGAGTTCATCATCATTACTTCTTTGAACTTCTGTGATCCTTTTTTATTGCCCCAATAAAAAAAATTCACTACACTCACCAAATAAAGAATAAAGTAGAGATTCAGATTCACATAACAAATATTTTTCCATTCTTGTTATAATAATATTTTATTTAATGTTTATCCCGTACGTTTTAGTGGTTACAAATGTCTTCTATTAACCCGAATTTTTCCAAAAATGTTTCACATATGGTTTTTACCCAAATGAATCTTAAGTTAAATGTGCATCAACCTTACCTAATATATATTTGACAGAAATAGGATATTTAATCGGGTTTGGACATGTTTAGTTGAAGATATGATAATATGAAGCATATATGTGGGCAGAACAGAAGAATCACAATTGAAATTTGCATGTTTTTTTTTTTTTTGATAAATTGAAATTTGCATGTTAAGATCTTAGATTCACTTAATCTTGGATAAGAGAATATAATAGTTTGATTTTTTTAAAAGAAACAAATCTACAAAATATAGATTATTTGGCAAAGAAAACCCTCCGTTATAATTCGTCGAAATTTTAATCGGTATTCATAAGAAAATTCTAACGTATTAGCAACGTACAAATCTACATACTGTCTAATATGTAAATAAGTTTTTTTTCTCAAAAATCGATCGAAAAATTTCGATGATATTTTTTAGATATTGTTTTCCGATAACCTCTAACCAACAAATTTTCCCATCTCAACTTTATCGGTAACAAAAAATTTTCTTTGCTTCGCACATTCTACTTTTCTTCCTTCTCTTCGGACCCAAATCCATTCGGTTTCGTCTTCAAGAAGATCTTCGCCGCAGTTCTGGGCTAGTCTCTCCTCTTTCGTCTACCCTGCAAATCGGAGCCGTGCGTGTCAGATCCTGTTCCCACTTCTTGGAGCTCTTTGTAGGCCTCCTATGCGCTAGGCGATTGTTGGTGGCCGGCCGGCGATCCTCCACTATTTCCGTTGGTATCATGGGTAAGTGGTTAGTGCCTCTCTCTTCTCTGGTTCATCCGGTGGGATCCCGTTTCGCATTTACGGCGAAGTGAAGCCTATCCTTCTTTCCCCGTGTTTCCTCTGGTTTCCGGGCTCCGCATAGAAGTTGGTTTGCGGTGTTTTAGAGAAAACCGGTTTGAGTCACCACCGAGTACTTGGCGTTGTAGCCTGCAATAGTGGTTTTTTGGGGCGGTGGCGGCTGTGCTAAAACAGATCGGCGACGACAAGTGTTGGTCAAAGATTAAAGACTCTTCCTAGAATTTTTTTTTACTATGGGTTTTAGGTTTTGAGCTGTGTTTTTTGGGCTTTGGATTTTTTTTCTCTTTTTTAAAAAAACCTGCTTTTAGACCTTTTTAATTTTTTTGGGTCCAAAAACTTTGTATGCTATGAAAATAGTCTAAAATGTGAGATGTAAAAAACCTTATGTTTTCATTTTAATTAATGAATAATTCACATTTTATCAAAAAAAATTTCCTTTGTTTGTAGTGTCAAACAAGTGAATAAATTAAATTATTTTTTGCACTTTATTACAAACGAAAAATCAGATTTAGTAGCAATACAAATTATTGCATGGCCTTTATAAAAGCTGTAGTAATAAAAAAATAAAAACCTTTGATCCTTAGTATTCGGATGTGGTAAATCGCCACCGAATCAATATTTTACCTGAGACAGGATTGATTTCTTGCTTATGAATCTTCCATGCGATAATTATAGATTCATGATGCATAAATTAGTACTGACTCACTAAGTGTAAGTGATAATAGCGACTCGATATGAGAATGGTTCAATATACCAAACAATCATGTCTTCATGGTTCTTTCATCTCTATGTATATTTTTTTTAAATGCTAAAATATATATCTTAGAATGACAAAGAAAATACTATTCTGCAAAATGATTATTGGTGAAATCATTCACTAATTATATGTTATACGATTTGCTTTTTTTTTCATTTAAATAAAAAAGTGAAAAAAATAAATAAATAAAAACTACATAAATAAATTTTATTTGCGATCTTGAAAAATTTTCGACTAACATGTAGTAGTCGGAAGTTGTTCATCAAAAAGCTGTAGTAATAAAAAAATAATTGATGATTACCAATGATAAAGCAGTCGATAATTTAGTCGAAAATTAGCCGGTAATATTTATAACTAATTTTTTACTATAGTAGTGAGTTATTTAAAATACATGAATGTTTTCTTTTTTGGACTCAGTCTAATGGGAAATTTTACTTATATATGTAGAGAATTTATTTTAAAGTTTAAACAACTTTCTAACAAATATAAAATTATGCTTAAGAGAGAGATGAAAATTTTAGAGGCAGAATAACAATTAGGACTACATAAGAGATGGAATACACTAATGACTTATTTCCGTCTCCAAAATTCTTAAAATATAGGAATGATTGACGGTAAATCTAAAGCATTTTATCAAAAAAATAAAATAAAATAAAAAATCTAAAGCATTTATATATTGGCAAGTAACTAGTTTATTTATTGATTGGTATAAACAAAAAGTCCCACGTACCCACAGAATATCTATCTAAGTTGTTGATAACTAGTTTACCACTATGATATATAGTTCGATTTTAACATCTTTCACTTATACTTATGTCATTTTAAAGTATTTTCAAGTTTTTATTAGAAATTTTAGAATCATAAATCTTCATATTTTGAATACTAATTAGATACAAAACGCTGGACACAAAGATCGAGGAGTCTAATTCGGATCGATCAATCTAAACTTTCATACTTTAATATGTAGGAAACTGAATCAACCACATGGATTAATCGATTCAAGTCATATAAATAATTGAAAACTACTCTATAACCGGAGCATCTAGCTTTGGTAGTAAAAGGTTCACAGCTGTGAATACTATCACCTGGATTAGATTCCGAGCCACGACAGATTTTACATATGGAATGCAACACTCTAGGAACCGACATATGGAGTTCCATTTGGACACCCACGCCGCTAGTCTGCGTTCTAATTGAGTGGCAGGATACCTTATTATTTTTATTTTATTAAAACTACTCTATGATTTAGTTATAGATACCGTCTTGAAGGTAATAAAGTGCTTGGCATAGTCTAAAACACACAACTTTGACCCTGATGAATCTTACGAGTGAAATACATATACGCATGAGAATATATATATATGTTCATATACACAAATATTAAATTTAATGTATATACGATAGGTATATTAGAGAGAAAAAAACTAAAAATAAGGAGGAAAGTGGTCAAAGGCAATAATGGAGAAGAAAATGATGGTGTTGAGTAATGTAGAATCTCATGTGAAGGTGTTGGTTTGAAAAACGACCAAACATGGCATTATGTTGTGAACCCCTTTTTCACTAAATCCAATTTCTCGTTTCTTTTCTTCTTGTAGTTTTCTCCTCATGCAATGCTTTTAAACGTGCCTTAGATTTTTTATTGTTGCCATAATAGATTAGACAAGATTCAGGCCATAATCAATTCTTAAAAAAAATAAAAGTTCTTAATTATGTGGAGTTGATCTTCATTAAAAAAAAACCCAGAAATTACCATCTAACTAGTTAACCAATACCATTTTTCTAATATCATTAGCAGAACCGTGCGAACATAAAATATTACCAGAACGGCAGAACCAAATAAATAAAAATATCCCAAATCAAAATGTTTATAGTAAAGAAAACTAAAGTCGCATATAAAAATCCAGCAAACTGGATCATAAATCTAAAGCATAATTCTTCTTTTTTTTTTTCTTTTCTACAAAACATTCACCAAATTTTAAAAATCAATTGTCCTAAACAGTTCTTAAAACTACTCAATAATTAAGAAAAATAAAATAAAATGATTTATCCTTTTTAATAATTGAGTGAAAATAATCTTTTTGTTAAGCAAATGGAATCTAGGAGAATAATACAAAAAGTGGTCATTAAGAAAAATGACTACAGAAGAAAAAGGGAGGAGAGAAGATGAAACCTTTTCTGTTTACCCTAATTTTATAAGCAAAATTATTTTTATTTTATGAATTTAATTGAATATTTGATTAATATGGGCCACAATAATTTCATATATTGAATAACTATATTTATTATGATATATTTCATATATGAAATAATTAATTTACAATAATAAATTAAGAATAATTCCTTGAAATAACATCAAAAGAAGTTAAAATTCCAAAAATACTATACACTTCCAAAAGTTTTATAAATACCACACACTCCCAAATATTCCAAAAATATCAGAAACATTAAAATGAAATTTTAAAAGTTTAAAATTTAAAATTTTGGATTTGAGTTCACTAAATAGAGTTTATAGTTTATTTTTGAAAGGGGTAGAGTTTGGTTTTGGGATTATATGATTCAAATTATAAATTTTAAAGCTATTTAAAATTTGTGGTATTTTGGAACAAAAATATTTTTATGGTATTTTTGGAAAAAATTGTGGTATGTTTGAAACTTTTGTGAATGTATGATATTTTTAGAATAATCCTAATATTTTGTGCTATTTTTGAAAATCTCCTGATATTAACCTAACCAAAAAATGTTTTCTAATTAAATGCTCCTACAACGGTGTCAAAAAAATGCTCTACACTAAAAGTTCATAATGTAACAAGTAGGCACATGCCTACATTAGAACAACTATTTGGAATAGTTTTTCAAAATTCATGTTTAAACTTTCATTGTGATGGTTTCAACACCACAATATAAGAAATTAGCATAGAGATTCCAACCCAATCAAAGTTGTAAGAAATGTCAAGAAAGCTAGTATTAAGACTTTCTTATCAAACAAGTAGAGAAGGCAATGCCTTATATACAAATGACTGTAACCTAATTTGAATATGGAAATTACATAAGAGAGACTATGTAAATAGTCTAATTACTTGATAAATCTAAATCTTTAATAATAAATTAATTTCGTGTTTTATTTAATATTGTGAAGTTTAATGCTTTAGCAAGAACATATAAGAATATTATTTAGAGTATTTGTATCTTTTAAATGTTCTGCTAAATATTTTTTTCCTAAATTTAATTGAATGAAAATGGGTATTATGTTTTGCCAATTTTCAAGACCTTAATTTGTTTGTGACGTGAGTGAGTGAATGTCGGCTTTGGGCCTTTAAGATTCACAAAAGCTATTAATATATGCGACTAGTGAAGCCATTTTCAATTGCGACTTAAACCAAAACATTAATAAATCTATACCAAACCAAACCGCCAAGGCAAAAACATTTTTAGCATTTTTGTGAGAAAATGGATGCAAACTTATAAAAAAAATCCTTTAATGTTATTTGTTTTAGCACCCTTGAATCATTAATGTTATACTACTACCTTCTTGTTTTGTCATGCTTTTTTGAGCTTTTTTTTAGATTTTTCCTCTTACTTTTTTTTATATCTTCTTATGCCATCAAAATAATTTTGCTATCTTTTCTCTTTTTCATATGAACTAGTGTTATGCCGGTGGTATGCACTTGAACACAAAATTAGCCAAATAAAATTTTGGATTAAAATTTTTTTGTTAAACATAATTGTATTTTTACTCACAAATGTCAGTCTTTTTGTGTAATATGTAAGAATCTTTCCAAAAGAAATTATAAATTATTTTCGTAAAAATTATCAGATTTTTAATTATGAAAAAGATAAAAGAACTTATTGAAATATATATATATATATATATCCAGAAAAAAATATATGCGGAAGTGTGATATTTTTTATATATATAATTCCTTACCTTTCAACTTACGTCTTTAGCAATTGGAATGGTAAAATTGTAGCTGTCAATTGGGTGGACTGTTCATGGATTAAGTCCAATCCATTATAAAATGAACGGTCATGGTCATGTCTAAATATAAATATGTCCAAATAGACAAAGTCCAAACTGACAACATTCAAAATGAGCTTAAACTATATGGTTAGTTGACAACTAATGGATTCTAGAATTTTGATGTTTTTTATTTTTTGTCTTTAGTTTTTTAATTTCAGTTTTATTGGGGAAATAGAAGTTACTATTTAATGTAACAGTAAGCGGCAAAAAAACAATATCAATAAAATAATAATAAATAATAGTCTAATATAATAAATAATAATAAAGATAATAAAATTATAGAACATTAAAAATTATAAAAACTAAAAAAAGTTATTAAAAAATTACCAACACTTACTAAAAAATTATAAAACTTATATATTTTCTTAAATTATAGTTATTTTTAAAATTATAAAAATTGGTTTTATTGATATTGCTTTTTTTGCCGTTTACTATTATATGAAAGTCCTTTACATATGTAGACTACTTCTTTCCTTTTATAAAAAATACTATTCAAAATTAAATTATAATAATTTATTATAACTTTTACATTTTTAATAGTTTTTTATAAGTTAATAATATATCTCCTATATATATATTAAAAGGGAAGACATTTTTTCAAGAAACCCTTTAGTTTGATAATTACTTACATGTAATGTATTGCCACTTACACTATACATATATCCAAACACTCATTATGATTTTTTTTGTAGAAGATCTTTTAAGTTTGATATTGAATCACATGTTTTCTCAAATATTTTTTTAAACTTAAATTAGGAAATTCGTTAATTTCATTTTAATTTACAAAATTATTTTTAGTTTCTTTTCTAAAAAATATAGTATAAATACTATAAATGTAATATATAAAATATTAAAATTTAAATTAAATAATTTAGACGTTATTAGTATTTGAATAATATAATCTAATAGATTTAAATTTTAAATTTTTTATGAAATTCAGATTATTAAAATTATTTAACTTAATTATTAAACAATCTAAAATATTATGTATATATATATATTATTTTAAATTTTTTCGATATAAAATAAATAATTGTATGTTTAGTATATTTTATATTATAAAATAAATATTTTCTATATCACATTTTTACTTCAATATTTATGTATTTATATTTATCAAAAATTTTCATAATCATTATAAAATTAAAAATAATCGAAAGCGTATAAATGGTTATTGATATCCAATTGGATATTAAAAATTGAACCTAAAATTGAGTTTGAAGACACTTCTTATTTTGCTTAAGTTATGCTTATGTTTTTTTTGTTGTTGTAATTATGATATAATAATTACAAATAAAACAACAAAGATAGATATTACAAATTTTTATACTAAAACTTATTCAACCGGACAAAATATATTAGAAAAATATAAAATTTATTAATTTTTGTGATTAATCACTTTCAAACTTTCTAAACCATAAAACATCCAAAATATAAGGAAAACATGAGCAAAATTTAAGCAAAATGAAAACATAAAACAATACAGTTTTTTTTTGCTTCAACATTCTCCTCTGACGTTTATAGATTTGAATTTTATCTCTAGTTTTTTAATATAATTATAGACATATTAGTACATAGCGGTGGAGTTTTAGCCTTCTATCGAAATTTGTTGTATGTTAACTCTTCCCTTAAAGGGTTTTAAACATTCAAGATGACAATAAAAATAGTTATCTCAGGTATATAACGATTATTTGAAGCATATTGATCGAAATATTGGATAAAAAATCAGAAAGTGTTGGGATTGCATGGTTAAAAAGTATAAACATCTTAATTAGTAATATATCGAATAAATTTAGATAATTCGAATAAACAACAAGTTTACCACATTAATTACCACATTATTTTTACAGCAAATTATATCGAATTATAACATATACTGCATCTCAATTCATATAATCTTAACTCTAGTATTATAATAAAATTCTAATACTACTATGGTAGGAATTCAGGCTCACGCGGGGGAGCCAGAGGTTTCCGCGACCTTAAATACCAAAACACAAAAAAACAACTAAAACTAAAAACACAAAAGCACCTACGGATAGAACTAAGTAAACCCACTCTTCAGGGCCATTGGTGTCATCGGTATCCGCCATAAAACCTGCAAAAAAAAAAAAAAAAAAACCGATTAATAGCTTATTTGGGCAGTAAATAGACCATTTATTCAGGCAGAAAATAGACCATTTAAACAAAGCCCAAAACTGGGAAAAAGAGCATTTAAATCCTCAACTTTTAAGAAAATGCAAATTAATTCCTCAAATTTTTATTTAACAATATAATTCCTCAACATTAGTTGACTTGATAAATTGATGCTTAAGTTTAGTCAACTTTAAAGTGTTTAACAGAAACGTTAAATAAGTCTAGTAAGAAAATAAAAAAAAGAATTATTGTAATAATCTCTTTGACAACCAAATGAGTTGGCATACGATGGGTTTAGATATTGAAACGGTCTTTAAATCATCAAAGAGAGATATAGAGAGACTGCACAAATGTGAATTGAAAAAGTATATCTATGAGAAATTAAACAGAGGTGTCTTAGACTGCCCCAATAAATGTTGAGATAAGAACATCCACAAGTACTGTTCTTAGACTTAAATCTCTAAGTATAAATGTTTCGACATTTGGTTCATGCTAATATTGATTAATTTCCCCTCTTTCGGTGTATTACAAATAAATCAACAATATATCTTTTATATATTAGAAGTTAGTAGAGAAACTCAATATCATGGTCTCTCCTTCTTCTGCTTCTTCATAAGCACACATTTGTTTATGTCCTGAGAAGGCTCTTTTATAAATGTAAAATAATTAATTTTCTTTTTGACAAAAAAAAAAAAATTTTGCAGGAAAAAAATGAACCTAAAATTGAGTTTGAAGACACTTGCTTAAGTTATGCTTATGTTTTTTTTTTTGTATTTATGATATAATAATTACAAATAAAACAATACATATTACAAATTTGTATACTAAAACTTATTCAACCAGACAAGATATATTAGAAAAATATAAAATTCATTAAATTTTGTGAATAATTACTTTCAGACTTTCTAAAACATAAAACATCCAAAACATAAGCAAAACATAAGCAAAATTTAAGCAAAATGAAAACATAAAACAATACAGTTTTTTTTTGCTTCAACATTCTTCTCTGACATTTATAGATTTGAATTTTATCTCTACTTTTTGTAACATAATTATAGACAGATTAGTATATCCGATTACCTCTATGGAAACACAATTGTTGAGATATTAATGAAATTTTAGTACGTAAAGTTGTCATTTTTAAAAGTGGTAGTACGCATTTTGGAAGTTGGAAAATAAAATAAGAAACACAAACCCAAATTCAGAATAAACCTAGTATCAAGGAAATTATAATTAATTATTATTTAATCAAATTATACGTATATTTAGCGCGGATCCTTAACGCTAGTATTATAATAAAATTTTAATATTAAAAATACTACTATGATAGGAATTCAGGCTCACGCGGGAGACTCTGAGGTTTCCGCGACCTTAGATACCAAAACACACAAAAAACAACTAAAAGTAAAAACAAAAAATCACCTACGGATAGAAAAACGTACACCCACTCCTCAGGGCCATCGGTGTCATCAGTATACCCCATGAAACCTGCAAAAAAAAAAAAACTGATTAATAGTTTATTTGGGCCGTAAGTAGACTATTTATTCATGCCCAGTTTTAATAGCTTATTTGGGCCGTAAGTAAACCAGCTATGTACTAATCTGTCTATAATATATGTAAGTGTATTAAGCACACTTGTTTTGCTTCTTAAATCACAGTAACCTTTCATCACTTACTTGATGAACGTAACTCACGAAACTCACCACTGGTTCTGAAATCTTCCAAGAATTTATTCTTCGTCTATATATGCATATTTGAGAATCTTCCAAGAATTTACATATGTCGCGTGTGATCCTTCACAGTTTCTTAATTCGTATATATATAACACATAAATATCAATACCAAAGGACATCGATCGCCTTCTTGATACAACACATCACGAATTCATTATCATCATCATCATCACCTGAACAATTCTTCGATCAATAAATTAACTCACGAATGGAGAAGTCACCGATCAATAAGTAGTGGCTTTTAGTTAACTTTTAGCATCACTTTATACAGAGCCGGTCTTGAGCCCAAGCAGAACAAGTATGCGCTTGCGACCCATTTTTCAATTTAAAAAGTTTAGTTAAGAAAACGGTCCAATTTTTTAAAAATTATACAATTTTGGCCTATTTTCCATTGAAGATTGCGGCCTTTAGAAAATTTTAAAATCTCAGGACCGGCCCTGATTTTATACAAAGTGCATTATTGGTTCGCTATAACACTTTTCTAATATTCTCTAAACTTATTTTATGAATCTCATACCAAAGCCACTACAAAAAAATTAACAATTGACATCATTTATTAGCATAATTTTGTTAATTGAAGTTAGAGAAAACGAATATACTACTAATTAATTAGCATCATTTATTAAAAAATGTTAAAATAATTAAAAAAATGTTCTCATTGTGTTTCTTCAGGTGTATACTCTATGCACAAAGAGAATTGGATTGGATATTGTTAGCCATATCACAACTCAACATGCAAATTTCTCTAAGGTATTCTTTCAATTTTGGATCTTTTAATCTGTGCTTTGATAGAACTCAGAGTGAATTGTTTAATCCTTGATGAGAGATTTTACGTGCAGCAGCGAAAGAGAAGATTAAGAAGAGGTGGATATAACTCAGCTTATCTCAAAGGAAAACTAGTAATTTGATTTCAGTAAAAAAAATAAAAGTGAAAGTGTAAA
>OVBE01009892.1:4268-15568 GCA_900406425.1 Iberis pinnata
AACGAGAAAAACCAATCGATCAGGAATCTAAAATCAACTCAAGTAAAAACATCAAGAAAAGTGGTGAATGTTGAGCAATGATCTAAGCAATACTAATCAGAATTAGCAAGAATCAAGAGAAGAACCATCCAAATATCCAACAATTCAAGTGAGAAAGATGAGTAATGAAAATTAGATAAGCGATAACCCGGAACGTCTTGAAGAATTNTTTAAAAAAAACAACTAATCTAGACTTCAAATAGTGGGTTGCCCCCCCCCCCACTCAACGCTTTGTTTAACGTCACTTAGCTTGACGGTAATTACCTCTAAGTTGGAATGGAATCAACATCCAGCGATGTTCCATAACAAGCTCCGAATCCAAACATCTTCAGCTTCATAATCTTACCCATCATATATTTTATAACATCAATCCCTTTCTCTTTGAACTCCAGGGTGAGTAAAACTCTAAACTTTGAGAAGGGTTTTGAGAACCCCTTGCTCTTCACCTTATACTCAATCATATCCCCAACCATTTCTTGAGGGATCAAAGCCACTTGAGACTCCTTCTTTATCTACTTCAGTTTCAGCTTGACCTTCTCCTTAACCTTGGGATTGCCATTCCTTGTTGAGATTTTAGGGTCTTGCGTAAAGTTTCAGTAACTACACATTTAGGATCTGGTTCAATATGAACTCCATGCTTCATCTCTTCCTCTTTAACCAAAGTTAGCTTGAATATCCCTTTTAAAGGAATCACTGGATAGAAAACCCGTTTCTTGATGTGTTTCATAGATATACGCCGATTGGGTGGATCAACAACAGCTCCTACGGTTGCAAGAAATGATCTCCCGATAATCAAAGGTTCATGTGGATGCTCATTCATATCCAAGATGTGGATATCAACAGGGAAGAGACCATTTCCAACTTGTACTAATAGGTCCGAGATAAAACCGCTGGAAGAGACAGTAGAATCATTAGCAAGCTTAAAAGTCATGTGACATGGTTTGATACCTGATAGTCCCAGTCTTTCAGCAACAGTCACTGACATTACGCTTACATTAGCTAAAGTATCACTTAGAGAATCTGTAAATTCCACTCGATTGATCGAACAAGGAACTAAGAACTCCCCTGGGTCTTGCAGATTATGAAGTTTCCTAAGTGAATTGGGATGCTTTCCAATCATCTCTCCATCCTTAAACTCTAATTTGGGCTTCGTAGGTGGCACTGGGTATGGAACTCTAGGTTTATAATCATTTAGATGAATTCTTGACTCTATGTGCGTTTGCTCGATCGGGCAAGTAGTGCCCGATCGGCCAAATATCTCTGTTTTCTGTCCGATTTTGGGGATCGATCGGGCAAGTGATGTGCCCGATCGATCAAAAGTCCCTGGATTTTTTTCTCTTTAGTGCTCGATCGGGCTAAGGGTGCCCGATCGATCTCTTCCTCCAAAACCGCTTTGCCCGATCGTGCAAGGGGTGCTCAACCGGGCAGTTTTCTCTGAATCTTTTTCTGGCTTCTCAAAATCTACATCTTGTTCCAAATCATCAGTTCCTTCTTCCAAATTACCAAGTAAAGTCTTGCAATACCCCTTTGGATTATCCTCAACTTTCCCAGGAAAGCCACCAGATTTTCTTTTCACAGCTTCAGAAGTCTGAGCAACTTGTATATCCAAATGCTTCACATGTGTAGAGAGTGCTTCAAATTCAGCTCTTCCACTTCTCCTTGGATCACTTGTTGGAACTTTTGTTCCTTTAAGAAGTTTCTTAAACATCATTTCGATTGAACTACTTTGTTGAGGTTGAGCTTGTTGAAACACAGGCTCAGAGGTTTGCTGAAAACCGCCTGAATTAGAGTTTGCCACAAAGGTCTTTTGTTGTTGTGGATAATGTTGATCTTGGGGTTTTTCAACATTGGTACTTCTCCAAGATAGATTGGGATGAGTCTTGTTAAAGCCCTGATTATACCCTTGATTGTAAACATTTTGACCTTTACTATTGATGTAACTCACTTCCTTCTCAACTCCCACAATATTTTTCTCTTGGACTGCAAAGCAATCAACTTCAGAATCTTCTACAATAATGACATGTTTTGGATTTTGATTCTTTATAAGTTTAGTGATTAGTCCTCTCATCTCTAAGAATTTTCCTTTCAGCTCTGAGAGTTATGAGTTAGCAGCCAATAAATGAACCTTTTTTCGGTGATCAAACTCTGGGCAATGATTGCTATTGATGGCTGCTAGATTCTCTATCAGACGATAAGCATCTGGAACTGATTTCTGCATAAAATCTCCATTGCTTGCTGTATCTAAGGACAACTGGTATTTCTGTTCAATTTCTATATAGAAGGTGTTGAGGAGACATACATCTGAGAAACCATGGTGTGGACAATCACGAAGTAGTTCTTTGAATCGCTCCCAAGATGCATAGACTGATTCCACTGAGTTTTGTGCAAAGAAAGAGATCTTGTTCCTCAAAATGTTAGTCCTAGTAGTAGTAAAGAACTGATTTATGAACCTGGCTTTGCAATCATCCCAAGTTACAATGGATCCAGCAGGTAGAGACTTCAACCAGCGAAGTGCTCTTTCAGCTAAAGAGCGACAGAACAAGCTGCAATGCATGAAATTGCTTGTCACTCCATTGAGTTTAATAGTGCTGCAGATGTCCTCAAAACGTCAATATGATCCATTGGGTGCTCATTTGGTAAACCATTGAATTGGTTGTTACGGATCCTCTGAACAAGCTGAATAGGGAATTGGTATTCCCTTTGTTGAGGTTGTGGAGGTTGAATGGGATTCCTGTTAGCATAGAAGGCTTGAGGATTGTTGTATGATCTAACTAGAGGATGGTTCTGAGCATTGAGCTGATTAACTTTCTCCGGATCTCCATACAAGACAAAGTTCCTTGCATATATGTTTTGAGGATTGGGATTTCCCGGTGGAGCTTGGTTGTTATCAGCTCTTTGTTGGCCTGGTGGCACTTGATTACTGTTACCACCACCTTGCGGTTGGTTGATCAATTGGTTGAGTCCAATAGCAGGTGGATCATTTTGACCTTAGGGTATGACCGGAATGATTGGATCAACGTTATCAGCCATTGAATTGGATGAGCTTGCGTCTTTTTTTGCTTTCCGGTTTGAGCATTCTAGTCTTGCAAGTTTCGAGTTACTGAGGCTTAGCAATTCAGAGGATTTGTCAGATCTTCTGATCATACACTTGTAAAACAAAAACAAGCAGAAGAGAACGAGATGAGTACTGAAAAAGAAAACTTTAGACTAGATTCTAGTAAGAAACCAAAAATGCACTATTGGTCCCGGCAACGACGCCAAAATTCTGACATGTATAAAATTTAAATCCTAAAACTAATAATGCAAAGAAAAAATCAATATAGCAAAATATAGGGTTGAATCCCACAGAGACCAAAAAGTACACGTTCTAGTTAAATCTCGAATCAAGCCAAAGCAGAAATAATTAAGTTTGGTTGTGATTGAAATCGAAACGGTAAATAGAAACAGTTTTAAACTATGAAATAAAAGCGTCAGGATTCAGGGAAACCTCATGTAGTCAAGATTAAAAGTCAAATTATCATTTAGGGATTTTCTTTGAAAATCGTTCTCAACCTGAAAGACAAAGATGGAATAATCTCCTCTCGGAGTATTAAACCTTATGCTCAAATTATCTGAGACAAACTTTCGCCGTCTTTGAAATAATTGATCATGCAATACGGTTCAGATTCAATTGTTCACAAGCATTCAAGACAATACTCTCGCAAGCAAGAACACTTATTCATCTAGACTAGATCCAACTTCTAAACCAAATCTCTTTGTGTTTATCAGTCTAAATTCAATGAACTAGTTAGCTATTCTAATTCATGCAATAATAACAAGTCTAGACTAAGAACCTAACAATTGTTATCCTCTTAAGATAAATCTAACAATCAAAACCTTATTTCCCTGGAAAACCCTAAAACCTAACTAGTAAACTACTCAGACATTGACAATAAAAGACAAATCAATATCATTGAATAACACATAATATAAATAGAATAGATTATTAAAAAGGGTTCAGAAATCTTCTCCAAATACAAGGTTTGAATCTTCTCTCCCTCAGTAATTCTCTCAGAAATAAAATAAAGCTTAGTTCTAAAAAACCTAAAACATAATGTATTTATAGTTCAAAAAGTAAAATAACATCAACTAAGGAAATTAGATAAGTTGAGGACTTGATTTGCAAAATTTGGAAAACTTCATATTCTTCTCGGGGGAAGTGCTCGATCGGGCGCATGGTTGCCCGATCGAGCATCGCGTAAAACATCCCGATCCTTCTTCTTTTTCCCGATCGATCTTGGTCTCTGGATTTTTCCAGGGGGTTTTTCCCGATCGAGCAACTATTTTTCCCTATCGTGCACTTTGTCTGCAACTTCTGAAATCTTCTGAAATCTCCTGAAATGCATTGTTTTGCTCTGACACGACTCGAACACCTAGAGACCTGAAAATCTACCAAATATGCAAGGAAAACACTCAGAATAATTCAGAATAGTAGACATAAATTCCCACTATTATGCATTAAAACCGAGTAATATCAATGATGCTAATTATCTGGTGTACAACAATGATTATGTAGTCCATGTACAATAGTGTGTATCATTCAATATATGTATAGTGTCATGTACATGATTTTTATGTACATTATGCTAATTATTAGATGTGCACAATAATAATGCAATATGTGAACAGTCTTGCATATCATGCAGCATGTGTATATCGTCATGTACATTATGCTTTGTGTACACGCTGCATATGTACACCATGCTAATCATTAGATGTACACAATGATAATGCAGTTTGTGTATAGTGTCATGTATAAAATGTTCGTGTACACAATGATCATTCAGTTTGTGTACAATGACAATAATGCACTCTGTGTATAATGACTTGTACAAAAGATCATGACAATGTACACAAATTGCATGATCAAAATCATCAAATGGATTAGCATTGTGTACACATAATTCTAAAACAATGTTTAAACATTAAGAGAAGAATTTCACTGAAGGATGATATAAAAATAAAGAATTTTTGTCTGTGTCCAATTAACAAAACAAGTGTCTATTTATAAAGTATAAAAAGTTAAGAATTTTGATATATTTTTTTTACTCTTTTGAATATATATATATATAGTCATATACTATCAACAAATTGGTTGTAAAGAATAAATATATTATTAAGAAAAGAAACTCTCTTTCCTCACAAAAGTCAACCAAAATGTAAATGTTTTTTTTTTTCAAAATGCACCTACATAAAAATTACTCTACTATCAGTGGGCCCAACAAA
Organism: Iberis pinnata; assembly: GCA_900406425.1. Taxonomy (NCBI): domain Eukaryota; kingdom Viridiplantae; phylum Streptophyta; class Magnoliopsida; order Brassicales; family Brassicaceae; genus Iberis; species Iberis pinnata. The sequence continues at coordinate 9,573 of OVBE01009892.1, forward strand.
ACTAAATAATTGTATGAAATTTACTATATGGTCTTATAAATAAGGAGGTTAGTTTAAACAAAGACTCTTGCAGAGATAACAATTCCTCTTAGACAGTGTATTGAAAGGTGATTTGTGTTTTATTAAGTTTTTAAATGATTTTAGGTGAAATGACAAAATTTATGTGATTTGTTTTAAAATTCTCTACAATCATATGATGCTTTTTAAAACTCTTATTTAAATAACAACAGATTTTATAAGAAAATTAAAATTTTATTTAAATAATACTAGATTTTTCATTTTATACAAGTCACTTCTAAATTCATATTCAATACATTTATAATTTGGTAATAGTGATAGATTAATCTCCTTCATTAAATGACCAAACCAAATCCACTAAAATGTTTATATAATGGAAAGGTCTATTACAATTTGTGACAAAGAAACTATTGAACACATAGAATACTCAAATTATAGAAGAAGAAAAAAAAACTTTCAAAAAATGTGGAAAGTCATACCATGAATGATAGTTCATAATAAATTTTCTATAAATTATAAATTATTGCAAGATCGTAGAGATCGGTCCAAATCAAAAAGTGATGATTCCAGAAGATAAGGAAGATATGATAATATCTTAGATTAAGAAATTTACATTTATCTCTAAATATATTGTTTAGATTTAGTTCTATCTCGATTAGGAGATTAGGTTTAGTTATTGTTCTATAAATACCATTGCACCTTGTATCTAATTTGAGAGTATTTTATGATATTTCTTAAACACAATTGTGTTCTTACTCTCATCAACATTATCATGGTATCAGAGCCAAGATCCAAACCTAACGGATTTAAGTTTTTCTATCTTCTGCTAAAAAGAAAAAGAAAAATCAACGTTTTAAGTTTCTTTTTCATCGAAAAAAGTGTTTGTCTATCATCTTCTTTTTACCTTGTTTCCTTCTTTCTTGGAATTTTCTTTGTTCTTTACTTTTTTGGTATTTTCTTTACGTTTTAAGTGATGCTCGGTTTAACAATAAAACCAAAGATGAACGATTTTTGAATGAAGATATTGTTTGTATTGCCAATACAAACGATTCTCTAAAAGAGAGATATGTATCTCTAACGTTGAAGATTATCAACGATAATGACCACTGTGTGGAGATGTGATCAGAGAAGATCGAGAGTCTTATGATTCAACTTTTCGACTTTGAAAATCTATTTTGAACTTGCAGTCGCAAGCTATTGTTCGAATATTATATTACACTGTAACGATTCGATGGCTAAAATTTAGCTAATTTGACTCTACAATAGAGTATAAATATCGTTGATGGCCCAACTGTTGGGTGTTATAGCCGATTTGACTTTACGACTGAGTATAAACGTCAATGATGACCTTATGGCTGGGTTTGTAGCCAAATTTTCCCTACGACCGGGTATAAACGTCGATATTGACAGCTTGGTGTTCAAGTTGATTTGACTCGCCGGCCGAGTATAACATTGTGATGATAATCTGACGGTTAGATATGAAGCCGCTATTTTGAATATTTGTCCAATCTCACACGTTTTACCACATTTAAGCTTGCGGGAGGGTATTGGGAGATCGTAGAGATCGACCCAAATCATAAAGTGAAGATTCCAGAAGATCAGGATTATCACGAAGATATGATAATATCTTAGATTAAGAAATTTACCTGTATCTCTAAATATATTGTTTAGATTTAGTTCTATCTCAATTAGGAGATTAGGTTTAGTCATTGTTCAATAAATACCATTGCACCTTGTATCTAATTTCTCATGAAAGTCTTTTATAATATTTCCTAAACACAATTGTGTTCTTACTCTCATCAACTTTATCATAAATCAAGTTTTAAAAAACTAGCCAGTTCTAGTAAGATAAATCAATATTAGTCGTTGGAGATTCATAGATGTTCGGATTACGAATGCAAAGTGGAAGATCCGACGGTGGAGGTTGCAAACTCGTTTCTTTAGTTGGTCCATTTTCAACTATGAAAACCATTATAATTCCATAAGGTAAATGTGCATCCATGTGACAATGGAACATCCATGCACCTACAAAAGAAAAGTATGACACCAAACTCTCAATCTGTTTATCGGTAAGATATAATTCAAAAATTTTATTAGTTTATAAAAGTATTAAGAATGTTACTAACCAGGATTATTAGCGATAAATCTTAAGACAACCCATCCACCTGGTGGTACACCAATTGTATTATGCATTTGCGGATTAACTAGATTTAGCTTTTTTGCATCTCTGATTGGATCATAATTACCATATCCATAATCCAACACATAGAAATTGAAGCCATGAAGATGCATGGGATGGCTTTCTGAGGTGATTATACCTGTATTTTGAACAACTATTTCGACTGTAGAATTAAACTTAACTTTCTTGACGCTAGTCTTTCTCTCTGGAAACATCATCTTGAATTCATAATCAGAATTGACTTGAAAATTTGCATAATCAAATTTAAGTGGTGGTTGGTCAGGAAAATCATCGGTGTAGACTCCACTGATATTATAGAAATATGCTTCTTGCAAAGAAAGTTTTACAGGAATTGCAAAACTGCGGTTATTGAGAGAACCAGCGTACCTATGACCATATGGTCCAATACATGTAGTTACTGGACATTGGTATAAGCCAAGTCCCATTATTATAAACATTTTCTCGTCCACGTGGCGAGGCACCGACCTCCAATGGGGTCCACCCATTAGTCCAGTGATATTTGAGGAAAATTTATACACTGTAGAAATCGCATCAAGTCCATTTATAGGCATCAATGACATCGATGGTAGTGCTCTCGAATTAGCATCCTTGTAAACCATTAAGCTTCTTGTATTGAAATTAGTACTAGGTATTGGTATAATCGAGCTAGCACTAATGTAAGGACTTATATACATATAATATCTTCCGATGGGTTGATCCGCAGTTAGAAGTGCGTCGATAGTTTGTCCTGGTGTCAAGATCATCACATCGCTGACATAAGGTGTCGTGTATACAGCATCTAGAGCTACAATTGTCATATTGTGATTAGCTATTTTGAAAAAAAGATGAGTGTTGAGAGCTGCATTTATAATCCTTAACAAGTATGTTTTTCCTTGTACTACTTTGAGATTAAACATCCCTAATGACAAAATAAAAGACATTTTTTGTAAGCAACTTTTGTTCAAATAATATAAGGAGATGTTAACTTTTGATTTAAGTAAAGGATGAGTGTTACTGTTTTTAGAGCAAGGATATGAATCTCCAGCTAGGCCATTTATTAGAAAAGCATCGGAAACTGGAGCTGGCCTTAAATTGAGTTCTCTCACATCTACGTCCCACCATTGTTCTTACATCATCAGTTTTCAAAAAAAAAAAAAAAGAGTTAATTAGTTATATGGATAACAAATGTTGAATCCGCTGAAGTAAAAAAACACAACAAATGTTTAATCCGCGTAACGTAAGCATTAGCTAACTACATACACTTTCGTAGTTATTATTGTCATAAAAAAAGAAGAAGAAAAACTATACAGGTTAATTTGCTATTTATACATAACAAAATTAAAACTAAGTAATTATACATAAGTTTTTATAATTAGATTTTTTGTAACATTATACAATCATTATCTCCTTTTTAACCCTTGTCTCTTTCTTATTCTCTTTTTTTCCTTATTCTCTTTTTCTTTTTTCTGTGATACAAAAGTTTTTTTTATAAACACTTTACATTTCATCCAACATATTGTAAACTTAATAAAAACATAAAATTTTAATTATTAAATAACAAAATATTATAAGAAAGACAAATACTTTTTTCTACATATAACATGATTAAAATTACTAAAAATAGATAATTATTTATGAAATAGTGAATATTGTCAAAAACTCTAAAATATAAACCTCAAATATATACATTAAACCCCAAATATATACCCTAAACGCAAAATAGATATCCTAACCCCCAAATATATAGATCAAACCTCAAATATGTACCCTAAACCCCAAATATGTACCCTAAACTCCAAATATGTACCCTAAACCCCAAAAATAAATTGAGTAGTCTGTATATCTGAAGTAGTTTGTATATTCTAGAAATGGGTGGAAAAAAGTTTTATTTGTATATATTATATACTCTAATCCCCATATATATACCCTAAACCTCAAATATATACCATAAACCCCAAATATGTACCCTAAACCCAAAATATGTACCCTAAACCCCAAAAATAAATTGAGTAGTTTGTATATCTTAAGTAGTTCGTATATTAACGTAAGGGGTGGGGAATAAAAGAAGCGAGTGAGAGAGAGTGAGTGAAAGAGAGAGTGAGACATTAAAGGAAATAAAAATGCTAAAATTGTATATATAAAAAGTGTCAGGTGAGAGAGTATGTAGGGGTTAGGGATAGATGATATTTTGTTAATTGTAGAGTATATTATTATTATTGGGTGGTATTACCCAAACTATATTTTCTTCTTATTTAAAGTTATACTTGTAACATTAACAAAGTCTTATTAATTTTTATCAAAACTATTAGATCTTTTTAACAAAAAAAAAAGAAGATTTTATAAACTTAAAACATATATAATTTACTTATAAATATTATATTATATATTTTTAACAAAAATTTATTAGATTTTCAAAAGTAATTACTAAATCTTATTCTTAAAATCTAGCTACGATGAGTTTGAAGCTAATTAATTTTCACTTTTGCATTATTTCTATTATATTTTGAGAATAAAAATTAAATTTACCAAATTTTAACTGTAAAATTTTGTAACTATTTCTATATCTATTTAACAAAAAAATGCTATTAAAGTCAAAATGATCACCAAAACTATTATCTGTTTAACAAAAATCACATTTTGATCTTACTTTTGGCCTATAAAAACAACAAAAAATACTTACCAAAAATGAGAGGAACTTCTTTATAAGGTTTAGGAAATGGATAAAGACGACCGGCTCGAGGTCGGATGATTAATGCTCCATGAAGAGTGACTCTTAAATTAACAACATGTGCATGCCATAATAAATTAATAATGTACCTTCTTGTTCTGTAATATCGAATCGATACGTAAAGTTATTATTTGGTTGAATCGGACATTGAGTCATCATATTTGCACCATCCATCCAAGAACTCTTAAGTTGAAACACTCCATGCCTATATCATATTCATGTTCCAAAACAATTACAATATCATTTTTTGTGAAATTATATAATAAATATATATATACAGAGCCGGTCTTGAGCCCAAGCAGAGCAAGCATGCGCTTGCGGTCCATTTTTTTCATTTAAAATTTTTAGTTAAGAAAACAGCTCATTTTTTAAAAAATTATAAAATTTTGGCCTATTTTTTTGTTGTGGATTGCGGCCGTTACAATATTTTAAAATCTCAGGACCGGCCCTGTATATATAGGATTAAGATTAATAAGTTTATATTTAGCTACCAGTGAATTGTTATATTGTAAGTTGAGTCGTTAATGACATTAACCACAAGTGTGTCGCCTTCTCTAACATTTATTGTCGGACCGGGAAGACTTCTGTTAACAATGGGTACCATTTGTTCCTTGCATAACGGTTTCATTAACACATTTTGTACCTGTTAATAACCAAAAGTGGTTATACTTATTTAAGTGCAATTTACCAATTCAAGAAAATAATTATATGATGCTCCATATGTTCCGACTTATAATATGTTTTGGTGAAAAGCGAGTAGAATATATAAAAAAATGACTCGTTGGAAATATTTTATGTATTGTATATTAAAAGTACTTAACCAATAAATAGATTGTCTTATTTTTATTTTAATTACAAAATATCTACTAATTTAACAATTTACATCAGAATAAAAAGATATTTTTATTTTGTTACTGTTAGACCAGTCCTTGAAAGTCAATATATCTGGACGAGGTCAACACAATCTAAGTTACGCGACATGAGTTTAATATTTTAATTAGAATAAAAGAAATAGAAATAAATCATGACGTGGCCTTTTGACCGTATGACGAGATACTTTTACTTTCACCT